>CAUYPK010031258.1:0-14114 GCA_963574355.1 Loris lydekkerianus
AAATCCTTTCTTCTGCTTGCTCCATTCTGTTACTGAGGGATTCTACTGTGTTTCTCAGATCTTTGAGGGCTGCAACTTCTTGTCTCAATGTGTCAAAATCTTTGGTCATTTGGTCTTTAAATTCGTTGAATTCTTGAGATAACTTTTGGAATTCTAATTCTATTTTATTTGCTATCTAGATTCTGAATTCAATTTCTGACATGTCAGCTATTTGTTTGTGCATGGGATCTTGTGCTGTGTCTGCCCCATTGATCCTTGGGGGAGTTGATCTACTCTGATTATTCATATTGCCAGAGTTGTTCTGTTGATTTTGCCTCATGATTGTTTTTCACTGTTGTCTCTGGCCTTCCTCAGAGTTGGGGAGGTTTTTCTCCATGATTAGACCCCAGCAGGACCACTCTATTGTTGCTGGATCTTTGTAGGGAGTGACCCAGTGTAGTTCCTGTGGGGCTGCTCCAGCCAGGGAGTTGTTGTGGAAGCAGCTCCAAAGTGTGACACACTCGGATCCAGCAACAGGGAGGGAGGTGGTGCACATGGTTCTGGGAGTGCCTCATTCCTCGTGACTTTGGCACAGCGAGCCCAAGGCTCTAGCAGTCTCTGGCCAGGAGAAGTGCTCTGTGCAGAGGCAGGAGGGCTCCAGAGAGCACACAGCTACCAATAGTGTCCCTGGCCAGAGAAGTGGGCCGGTGTGGAGGCAGAGAGGGTACAGTCGGAAGGACGCAGTGTTGTGCGGCTCCCGCAGTTCCTGGTCAGGGCATGCGGAGGCCCAGCGGGCGCAGGTTGCGGGTCAGTGGTTGCAGCACAGCTGTTATGGAGGTCTGGGTGGCACCAAGCCCAGGAGTTTGAGGTTGCTATGAACTATGATGCCACGGTACTCTACCCAGGGCAATAGCCCGAGGGTCCAGTGTGCCAAAACCGGTCTCACTCTGCCCCTGGGGGTTATGGCTGTAAGGCAGCTCAGTCCCTGTCTTTAGGCTGCTCAGTCACTAGGTTACTCGCTCCCACCCTATCTTTGCTCTGCGACCCTGAGGGCGTAGCTTGCCAGGGCAGTTCTCTCACAATGGCTCCCTGTAGCCCACAGCCAAACACTGTTAGCTCTGTGTGGCTCAGCGGCTCAGTCTGGGGTCCTAGACAAGGCCCAAAGTTCTCCACACTCCTGCTTAAGCTCTCCCCAAGACAGTTTGACTGAGTGCCAAGTCCAAAAACACCGAAACAGTTCACAGGTAAGGCCTTTCTGGTTTGAAGTCTCACTGCTGCTTGTACTTATGGCTGCTGGCAGGATTAGGTCGATCAAACACATGTAACCACTTGCCAGTTTTCCACTGTTTTTGTCCTCCTCTTGGGCTCCAGAAGTCCCTTCCTAACTCCCTGTATCCTGAAAGGGATGATTATAGGCAGATCCCACCAGCCAGAGATGTCTGGAGTCTTATCTCCCAGACTCACTGTGCCCTGTTGCAGGGAAGCTGTTACTTGACCACCATCTTGGATTGTTCTTTAATTTCTCTGACTGATTTTCAATTTTTATCAAACTGCTTTGTTATATGTCCACAATCCTGTGTGAATATTTGTGTAAGAGCTTAATGTTCTTAAGTTTAAGAAGAAAAACTTTAGACAAATTAAATATAGCAGAATTTATTTGAACAAAGAAATGATTCATGAATTAGACAGCACCCTAAATCACTAAAAGTTTAGAGAACTGTGCCCAGCAATGTGGACAGGCAGTATTCACAGACAGAAACAGGAAGTAACATAGAGAAACAGCCTGATGGGTCACAGCTTGGCCTTTGCCTTATAGGAACATGTTCTCACATATTCCAGCCTGCAACTGGCCGAGCCTCAGCTACTGTCACAGAATATATCCTCAGGTTAGGTTGTAGTTTGTTTATATACTAAGTTACGTTATAGTGTTGTGTGTATGGAGGCAGATTTAGGCCACATTTAATCTACACATCTAATCTTTTTAGGGATATCAGTATACCACATAGCAAATTCAGTTTGCTCTGGACTCACAGGATCCATTTCATCCATTTTCTCAGTGATAAGAAGGATATATGGGGACTACTTAGTGAGAGCAGCATCTGTGAGGTGCTAAAGTCCTAAGTGAAGAAAATACTTTGAGAAAGGGAGAGCCACCCTGCCATTTGCTCCTAATAAGGGCTGAGGTCAAATAAGTTGGAGGTTTAGGACCAACCATTGAGTTTGGCAACAAGGAAGTCACTGGTGACTTTGACAAAAGGAATTTCAATGCAGTGGTAGGAATAAAATCCTAAATGCTTAGGTAAAAACAGACTGAGAAGTAAGCATGCAAAGCACTGAGTATAAGCAGTCACTGCCCTCTATCTACCTTTTTTACTAGACTTACATCTAAACGCCTTCTGATGGCCAGCCTACTCCACAGCATGGCCATTCTAGGTCATAAAGTTTTCTCAACCTTTTAAGGGTTGCAGTAACTTTATAGTTTCTTCCAAAGCTCTTTTTTAAAATTCCGAACAATTTAACCTTAGGGACATTTCCTTAGACTCACAGGATCCATCCCTGCGGTGGCGACAGACAATGGTGGGGGCGGGGAGTGAAGATCTCTCAGGAGCCTCTCACAAGGCTTCAGGGAGCATTGTAGCTAAGCTGCACCGTGTAAACCCCGGCCTGGTTGCCACTGCTCAGCAAGTCACCCTTATGCTTATGACATCTTTAAAGAATCACAGATTAGGGCCCAGTCGAGCTCTGTAACTGTGACCAGTTGCAGACCAGTCATGGTGTTGCAAGAAGACGAGGCTGAAGGAACTTGCATATATAATGTTTCCCCCAGTGGGTCTGCTGCTTGCTACAATCCTTCTGAACCCCCAGAGCAGACTGAATTTGCTATGTGGTATACTGATATCCCTAAAAAGACAATAACCCGAGTTATAACAGAAAGAATCCCTAAACAAACATTACTAACTTTTGATGCAGGCAAGTTTTTAATAATGTGACAACATTTAAGAAAGCATGCACAAATCCATCTTAGAAAAGACAACATGTTAAAAGATGTAAGTACGTATGCCACGTAAGCACTTGAAGCCAGACGTATGTACTGACCATGGTATAATTTAGGCCACATGGATTAATCCCAATGACAGTGATCCAGTACATTTAATTAAAAAAAAAAAAAAAAGCTTCTTTACCTTATACCCCTAGAAATTGTTACTCATTAGATAATAAGCCTCTTTCCCCTAGCTGTAACTGGAGAAATTGTAATTCATTGATACTAAATATAACCAACCCTTCTGACCCTAGAAAGACAAAAGGTAAAAGTCTTATGTTGAGAATAAATGTCCATGGAAGAGACCCTATCATAGGTATGACAATTAAAAGTAAACTAACCAAAAGAGACTCAAAGCCTATATACCAGGCTTTCTGTGATGAATTACAACAACCTGCTCCAGGCGTTCCTCCAAGAACTAAAATCTTATTCCTTCACCTGGCAGAAAACAGTGCTCGATCTTTAAATATAACATCTTCTTTGTCTGTGGTGGGATAAGGCTGAGCAGCAAATGAGCCTGGGAAGCCGGAGCAGCCGCTCCCTCCGATCCTACTCCTAATGTCACTCGCTATACGTGTGCAGTGGGAGCAAGCTTCTGGTTAATACTGTTAAGCCAGAGAAGGAAACAATTTCACCATCTTGGTGGGGAAGCTGTCATGTCTAGGCCTAAAATTGTATAATGAAAGTACCAATAGTACTACCTGGTGGGCAAGGACGTCACTGAACTAACGTCCCTAGTTTCTAACATCTGTAGCCATAACTATGTAGCTGATATTGAACTGAAGAAAAAAAAAAGGTATAAAAGAGCCAGGAAAAAAACTGTTCCTCGGAACTCAGCATTTCATGCTTTGAGTCACCCGCGTTCTCAGCCGAGGCACAGAGTTCTCCCCGGCAATTTAAGGTTCCTTCCTCTGTATTGTTGGTGTAAGTGTCTGTCTGCTTTCATTTGCTGTTTCCTGCGACATTGTAACTCTGTAACAGCACTAACCGCCCACCTGGAAGTTGTGTAGCACTGTGCAAATATGAGGGTGGCAAGAAAGACAGGAGAAATGCAGCAGGCTCCCCAGCCGATTGCTTCTGTGCCATACTCTCTCCCAACTACATGGAGAGCATAACACATTCAATCAGAGCTGCTGACAGTGTGGGGCAGGTTACCAACGGCCCAGGAGTAACTCAGATAAAGAGTCAGAGTCCGAGACAGGCCAAAGGGGGTGACCGCGGGATGTGTTCCAGCGAGGAACATCGTAAGCTCCTCTCCCCTGCTTGGAGCCTGAGAAGGGAGACATCAGGCCAGCAATTCCCAGACATGCCCAGGAGCAGGGTGGCGGTGTGCCTGTGACTCACCCACGTTCCCAGTGAGCCCTTTGGCCCAGTTTTAGAAGCTGACTGAGCCTGGGTGAGCAGGGCGGGGCTTCCAGAGGCAGGAGTCTCAGGGTCCTATAAAGCCCAGCCTGCTCTGGGCTCCGGGCTCCTTGGTGTCTCCCCCTAGGGCTGTGCACTGCTGGCCTTTTGCTTGCTCCTCTGGAAATGCAGCGGCTATTGACTCCAGTGAAGCGGGTCCTGCAGGTGACAAGAGTGATGCAGGAAGCCTCCCTCACACCTGCACGCCTGCTCCCAGCTGCCCACCAAAGGTGAGTCCAGCCATCCCAAGGATCTGTACAGGTCACTCTTTGAGAAGTGTCTGGGAGCCAGTACAAGCTAGTCAGACACCCTGCTGTTGGGGGATGGGGATGGGGGGCAACTAGGATCCCAGTCAAAAGTTGTCAGGGCTTATGCACAGCCTCAAACAGCAACTTAACTTGGCAGGATCTCATTAATGCATCTCTCAGCAGTCCCTGTCAGCTACAGGATGAGAGGGTTCCAAACCTCTGCCACCTGCTATGTTCTTGAATAACAGCACCTTTTGTTCTGCCAACTGCACCAAGCAGTAGAAATATCAGCAGCAGCGCCCACGGCTCTCCCCTCTCCACCACTGTTTCCACCCTGACCCCAAGACTCTGCCAAGACCCTCAGGATTCTGTGCCAGCTACAGTGTTAGCAAAAGCGGTGCTTCAGGTCAGTGCAGCCAGATCCATAATGCACCAGGGTCAGGAAGCTGTGTTTGCCTGTGCTCCAGTTTTATTATAAAAGGGAGGCATAAAATTTAAAGATAAGAATGTGTGTAAACGTGTGTTGGTGACTTGGGCCTCCTCTGTGTGATTATCTAACCCTAAACCACCCAAAACCTTAGCACTAGTGTTTTCCTTCCATTTTTCTCTCTGTATTCCATGAGTACTGACTACTTAGAAAAGTGACTTCCCTTGCCCAATATGCAGGGAACCTGGGTGTATAGAGACGTAAAGCTTGTGAGCCTTCTTCTTTTCCTCATGACACTACCATCATCGACACTCTCTGCACCCCCTGCTGAACCACTACACACAGGTCAAATGTCCCAGCTCAGAGCTTAGCCTGTTTCTATATTATTTCTGAAGAGGGAATTGATGTGGCACCTATCAGTTCACACAACAGTTGGCACCAGCTGGGAGACAGACATCAGTCCTCACCAACGTTCTGACTTCCTTGGTTCCAACTCCAGAATCCTCATTCACATTTCCCCCGGCTGTGCTCACAGTTAATCCCGTCATCCATGGCCTCAACTGATACTGCTTTTTACGGGTCTGCTCTGTCTCTGTGTGTCTATCCCCTTTAATCCGACCTGCACCCACCCTGAGTCTAACCTAAGAACCACTCCCATCTCAGAATCTGCTTTGCTGCCTCTACAATTAAGAATGGTGCCCCCACTTCATAAATTTCTCACATATTGTCTCCTGCCTCCCCACAACGCCCCCCTCTCCAGAGCCCCTTGTCTGTTCCCTCACTCCCTGCTGTGGCCACTGCTCCTTCATCCCCTTCCATGTTCACACCAGCAGAAGCTCCCTCTCCTATCAAGCTTGGTCTCAAATGCAGCCTCTTCCATGAAGCCTCTTCTGATCCTCCTACTGACAGGTTCTCTGCCTCCTTTGAACTCCTGTGGGATTTTGCCCAGATACCTCTCAGGGTCCTTACCACCTTCTGCCCTTGAGTTGTCCTCTCCTCTTCTTTGTCCCGCCCCTTCGCCCCTACCACCCCTGCTCAGAATGATGCCTTTCCAGTTATAGTTAATTTTGAAACAAGGGAAGGAGGCAAGATGGAGTGAAGAAATAAAAGCTTAATACACGTTCTTAAAGTAGATAACACCAGAAAAAACCTGGTTTAAAATTAAATAAAGAGATCGTTCTTTAGAGAAAGCACGAGGTTAGAAGGACACGCGGCCATAGTGGCTTAATGCTTCTGGAAACCTCTACATGTTAACTTTCTTCCAGGCTCTGTAATCTACTTCTAGGAATATCCCCCTACCAGGACAGTTACAAAAGTTACCAACTGACTGGTGCTTAGAGTCTCTCCTTGGTCCTGGCAACCTTTGATTTCCGACTGGAAGACATGGAAGGAATTGGCCCAGAGAAGGCAGAACAAGAGTGAGGTTCAGGGAAAAGACAACTAAGCTGGCAGGACCAAGGGCTGGTTAACCATTAGCTCCCAGTGCTGGGAAAGCTCCTCCATAAATATTTGAGAGTACAAACTCCAATTATTTGGAGGGTACCAAATAGATAAATAAACTCCAAATCTCTCTTGTCAGACATTGATGCACATTTATTGTATTGCCTCACTGTCTTGTGATCACATAATCCACGTTTACTGCACATCCATCCTTAAAAGTGGCCTTCCTGATGTGACAACTGGAGCTACCAGAGACCCGGAGTCCTAAAGACAGTGAGTGGATCCGTTCAGTCTGAGGAAAGGCTCCTGCGCGTGGAGCTACGTTTGTAAACCTGGCACCAAAGGCATGGAAGGCACAGACTACTTCTAACACATGAAAAACTATGAAGTTACTCTAAGCACATCACTTTACCAGTATGTGCCTTAATGTCACCATCTACATAATGAAGAATGTCACTTAAGTGACTAGATTTCAAGTGCTTTAATGTGGAAGCACATGGGAGGTGGGCTGGTGAGCCCTGTGTTTGTAGTAAGCAGGAGGCTCTCCAGGTTTTCCCTGCAGGTTATAAATGTCAGGGTTGAAGAGGTGTAAATGGGTCCAGAAAGGAAATGTATCATCTCTCCCCTTTTCTACTGGTCCCTCCGCCCTTCTCTCTGGCCTCATCTGGAGTGGCTCTTTCTGCTGTCTGTGTCCCCACAGGTCTGCTTGTTGCACGGTGTATTTATCTGTAACATCTGCCTCCTCCCTTAGGCCATGCTCTCTGTGGGCACAAAGGATGTCTTAGTTAGTATTGTGTGCCTGAGCCAGCACTGTGTGGGCTGTGTTCAATTCGTATTGGGAGGCTGAATCAGAAAAAGCAGACAGGACAGAAGCAAGCAGAAGACTTCCTTCAAAAGTAGACAAACAGGGTATGCTTTTGTGTATAAAAAGGACAGAAGAAGAAGAAAGGAGGATAATAAGAGGTACACTTTAAAAATGAGTAATATTTTTAAAATTATGCTCTATAAGGGTTTATAACACACAGAAGATATGACAATAGCTCAAAGGGATGGAGAGGATGAATAAAATTTACATAAAGTAAGGTTTTTGCACTATTTAGAAAGCAATAGAAGCATTAATTTAAGTTAGATTACAGCAAGCCAGGTATGCATATTATAATCTCTAAGGTCACCACTTAAAAAAAAGGAGTAAAGTAGACAAATATTTGCTTAATCAGAAAGAATACTGGAGGCAGATTAAAGGAATGAGGAGTCTATGGAGCAAACAGAAACAAATAGCAAGATTCCAACTATATCAGTAATTATAAAAAATACAAATGGACTGAATATTCTAATCAAAATGCCACTACTGTAAGAATTGTTAAAATTTTTTAACAGATTCGACTATAAGGCTGGACGCGGTTGCTCATGCCTGTAATCCCAGCACTCTGGGAGGCCAAGGCAGGTGGATTGCTGAGCTAGGGAGTTCGAGACCAGCCTGAGCAAAAGTGAGAGCCTGTCTCTACTAAAAATAGAAAAATTAGCTGGCTGTTGTGGCAGGTGCTGATAGTCCCAGGTACTCAGGAGGCTGAGGCAACAGGATTGGTTGAGCCCAAGAGATTGAGGTTACTGTGAGCTATGATGCCATGCTACCCTCTGTCTACTTAGGGTAACAGAGTGAGACTCTGGCTCAAAAACTTTCTTGAAAAAAAAAAAAAGATTCAGGGCAGTGCCTGTGCCTCAAAGGAGTAGGGCGCTGGCCCTGTATACTGCAGGTAGCAGGTTCAAACCTGGTCCCAGCCAAAAACTGCAAAAAAAAAAAAAAAAAAATTAAACTATATACTGATTACAAGAAACACATGTTAAATATAAAGACTCTGAGAGGTTGGAAGTTTAAAAGAACTGGAAAAGATATACCATGCAAACAGTAAAAGCTACTATAGCTATGTTGGCGTCTGGAAATGTAGACTTTATGCAAAGAGTATTACAAAGACGTAAAGAGATACTTAATTAAAGATAAAAGGGTCAATTCAACAGAAAGCTTTAACAATACTAAATTTGTATTTAAAAATGAATTAAACAATTGCTGTATTACCGTCTTTTAAGAAAGAAAACTACAGATCACTAGTGAAATTTTTGTTTTTGAGATAGAGTCTTGCTCTGTCACCCTGGCGAGAGTGCGGCATCACCATTTTAGCTCACTGCCGCCTCAAACCCTTGGGGCTCAAGCAATCTTCCTGTCTCAGCCTCCCAAGTAGCTGGGACTACGGGTGTGTCCCACTAGGCCAGCTGATTCCTCTATTTTTAATACAGTCTCTCTCTCTTGCTCAGGCTGGTTTCCAACTCCCGACCTCAAGGACTTCTGCCTCAGCCTCCCACACTAGTAGGATTATAGGTGTGAGCTGCCTACCTGGCCAGCATTAATGAGATTTTTGATTGTTATCTCCATCACAGGTTTTCTACAGTCTCTGCCATCCCTCTGGCCAAAACAGATACTAGGCCAAAGGATGTGGGCATCCTTGCCTTGGAGGTGTACTTCCCAGCCCAATATGTGGACCAGACTGACCTGGAGAAGTATAACCAAGTGGAAGCAGGGAAGTATACAGTGGGCTTGGGCCAGACTGAAATGGGTTTCTGCTCAGTCCAGGAAGACATCAACTCTTTGTGCCTGACGGTGGTGCAACGGCTGATGGAACGCACAAAGCTCCCATGGGACGCCGTGGGCAGGCTGGAAGTGGGCACGGAGACCATCATCGACAAGTCCAAAGCTGTCAAAACAGTGCTCATGGAACTCTTCCAGGACTCGGGCAACACTGACATTGAGGGCATAGACACCACCAATGCTTGCTACGGTGGCACCGCCTCCCTCTTCAATGCTGCCAACTGGATGGAGTCCAGCTACTGGGACGGTATGTCGTGCCAATGGGACTTATGTAAGAAAGGAGCTGGGGTTGGAGGCTGAATGTTGTCAGTTTTGCCTTTCAGTTCTACTGTTGGTTTCACCTAGTGAAGGAAGAACAATGTAATCACACATCTGCTGCTCCCATCCAACACCCAAGGTCATAATAACCACTTAGATGCCTATGTCTTCATACAGCTGGTTAGACAGCATGTTCACACAGCCATCGTTTAGTCCTCACAACAGCCTAGGAAGTGAGTGTCACACCTGAGTTATAGATGGGAATATGGAAGATCTGATGTCTTACACATCGTGAGTGGCAGAGGCAGGACAGCAAACCACATGTAACATATTTCCCATTTTATTCTACCTGTTTCTCTTAAACATCTTCTAAGTCTCTGAGAAAGACATTGGTAGTATTGAAAAATTTATATGTTTTGATGTTAATGGGAAAACACTGTGGTAGAAATAGGCTTAAAGAATCACAGCATAGACTGTTATACACAGAATATTTCTACTCACTCTCCCTTGGCTGGCTCCTAGGATCCTGGTTTTTGATGAACATTAACATTTCCTTGCATCTTACTTCTATCTTCCCCCAAAGCTACGTTAGAGGAATAACCCCTATTTTGATGGTAAGAAAAGATTCCAGGGAAAAAGTACATGATAAGACTTAGACACCACAGCTCCGTTAATAATTAGTGATGAGTTCCTCAGTCTCTTTGAGCCTTGGTTTTCTTATTTGCCTATCTGCCTTGCAGGATTGAATAAAATAACCCATAGAAGTGTGAAAGAACAGTACTTTGACCATCAAGGCACTCTGTATATACTAAGTTTGAGACTAGGATTAAAAGTCTTGGAACTGTGGGCAGCATCTATGGCTCAAAGGAGTAGGGCGCCAGCCCCATATGCCGGAGGTGGTGGGTTCAAACCCAGCTCTGGCCAAAAACTGCAAAAAAAAAAAAAAAAAAAAGCCTTGGAACTGATAATGAACATTAATTGTAAAATTAAAGTCTTAATATTGACAGGACTCTTAGAGATTATCTACTAATTAATTATTCTAATCCAATATTTTTTGTTTTAAGAAAGAGGTCAAGAGGAGTTAGAGTTTATCTCTGTTCACACAGTAAGGTAATGTAATTCCATAAGTCCATCTCATGCTTTTTCAATTACCCTGTAAGACTCCCCCTTAACAGTTCCATAGATAGGGTTTGGTGGTCCAGTCTCCATACCATCAAGTGTGTTCTCATTTTGCTTCTCCCACTTGGCACTTGTATTTTTACCTCTCTAGAAATCCTTACCTGCTACTAACACGTCCAACCAAGTATTTAGTTGGAGAGTAGAATAGTTGAAGAATACGTGACATTTACTAGCCTTTAACCAAAAGTTAAAGAACCCATTGTTAGAAGCTTGTCAGCTTTAATCACGTCATTTCAAATGAATAGATCCTGCTGTGTTGCCAGACATTCCATAAATGAGGGTTGCAAATGTATCCCATTAAAATGTGACTTCTAAGTTTGTATTTGAAACAAAAAACATGTCTAAGCTTGAGCACATTCAAGTGGACAGCACACTCTAGAGGTGACAGCAACCACCGAGACCAAATGAGGCCAGTGTGAATGACATTTCTGCTCCTGACCCAACCGCCCATCCACCCAGGGACCCTGAGATGGGAGGAAGTGGCTTTGGGACTCACCAGGGAGTTTTGAACAACTGGAAAGAAGGGAGGAGGGTATGAGGGAAGGAAAGAGTGGTGCTGGCTCAGATTGGCTGGGAGTCCCCATGTTTTCATGTCTGTTTTGTAATGAAAGCAATTGACATTTATAGTTGAGAGAATATATATACATATTCACAAAAGGGTATAAAGAAAAGTCCCCTTTGGACACTGCATCGCCACTTCCCAGAATCGAGCCTAACAGTGTCCACGTGTTCTTCCAAACACTTTTCTACAGTTCTTTGGTACCTGCAAGCATGCGCATATCCATTCCATTGGAAACGTTGTACATGTTATTCCTCCTGTCTGATATCTTAGAGATCATTCTGTAGCAGGATATACAAGGTCTTTTTAAAAACTACATAATAATCTATTGATGGATATGCCAAATTTCATTTAAGTAGTCCCATATAGGTAAGTGTTTAGATTGTCATGTTTTTGCAATTATAAATACTGTTTTAGTGAACATTGTGCAGTAGATGGGCATGCTGTGGCCACGTGCTCCACAAATAGATTCCTAGAAGCAGAATTGCAGAGTAGGTAGACTTAAAAGTTTGACAAACTGTGCCAAATAGCTCTTCAAAATTCACTAAATTACATTCCTACTGTACATATTTGCAAACTTTCCAAACTTTCTCAATTTAATAAGTAAAATTATAGAATTTTTTATTTGCCTTTCAATATAAGAAATCTTAAATATTGTTATGACATTTATTGGCCATTTTTCTGTTAGATTAATATAATTTATCTTTTTTTATTAAACTTTTTTTTGAGACAGAACCTCAAGCTATCACCTGGGGTAGAGTGCTGTGGCATCACAACTCACAGCAACCTCCAACTCCTGGGCTCAAGCGATTTTCCTGCCTCCGCCTCCCAAGTAGCTGGGACTACAGGCACCTGCCACAACACCGGGCTATTTTTTGGTCGCAGCCGTCATTGTTGTATGGCGGGCCTGGGCTGGATTCAAACCCGCCTGCTCAAGTGTATATGGCTGGCGCTTTCGCAGCTAGAGCCACCGGTGCCGAGCCTTTCTTTTTTTAATTAAACTTTTATAAATGAAGGAAAATAAGTAGCTTTGTGTCAAATTGTCAATACTTCTGCAATTTGTCTTTTGACATTGTTTCTGATAAAAGGTTTTTATTTTTAGGTAGTCAAATTTACCAGCCTTTTTCTAAATGCCTTCTAAGTACTTGCCCATAATTTCTAAATTTTTCCACAATGTGTATATGTGTATGCATATAAAGAAATTGTTTTCCCCAATTTTATATATTTATAAAATACATCCTACATACATATATTTTTATTTTAAGCATATAAATATGTTCTGAATATGTTTAAAGATTTATTTTTATGTGTACGTTTTATACACACATATCATTGGGGGTAAAACAATTCTTTTTTGCTGGAGTTGCTGCAGTTGGGTTTGTAATAATTCTTAAGAGAAATGAATTTTGGTTGGAGTCCTGACTCAGAATCCTCCTACCATTTGTTAGCTATGTGGTTTTAGGCAAGTGACTTACGTTCTTTAGGCCTCAGTTTCTTCATATGTAAAGAGGAGATAACTTTATCTGCTATGTAGGTTTATCATGAAAATTAGGTTATATAGAATTAAGGCTCCCAACTCAGTGCTCTGGGTGAGTACTGGGGGCTTCCTCACAGGTTAGATAAAATGCTAGAAATACTACCATATCTCCCCAAGGACTCACATTCGGTGGGCAGTACTTCTATCAGATGAAAGGGAACAAATAATAGTTAAGACAACACTATTTATTGTATAAATAATAGATTACCACAGAGTTAGTGTATTGGGTCATTCACATTAAATGTGGTTGCTCAGCATAAACTCTTTTCACAATGAAGTATTACCAAGTAACACCAAGCAATTCAAGGCCCACGTGTGGGATCCAGTTACAATTGAGCCCGAATCAGTTCTGTATTCAGCTGCCTAATCTCTCTGGAAGGCAGAGTCCTCATCCGTCAATGTGGACATTGCCTACCTCATTGGGTTGTTTAAATAATTATTTGAGGACAACTGGTGTCTAGCTAGTATTTAAATGTTAGTTTCCCTCTCTATTCCTTGCCTTTTATGATTTGGAAAAAGAATCCAGGATTATGGAGTGCTGTAAGGTGACTGGTATAAAACAAAATTGTCTCCAAATGTGCCAATAGAATGGGCAATAGAATTCTGAATAAATGATACAGGTAGAATTTCAGGACAGTAAGGTTTGGCTGTGCATTTCAAGTGCCTCATGAGCTGTACTAGAATATAAGCTCCATGGGGCTGGGGTTGCTGTTTCGTTTACCACTCCATTTCCAGTACCTAGAAGTGTGCCCGGCACACAGTAGGCACTCAGCCCACTCCAGATCTGGTAGTGTTGATAATTCCTGTCTCTCTTTACAGGTCGCTACGCAATGGTGGTGTGTGGAGATATCGCTGTCTATCCCAGGGGTAATGCTCGTCCCACAGGTGGGGCTGGAGCTGTGGCGATGCTGCTTGGGCCCAATGCCCCTTTGGCGCTGGAGCAAGGTTTGTAGTAAATCACTCCCGAGAGTCTGTGTGTAGCACAGGCAAAACCATGCAGGGGTCCTCAAACTATGGCCTGTGGGCCACATGAGGCGGTGTGATTGTATTTGTTCCCATTTTTTTTTAATTTTATTTTATTTTATTTATTTATTTATTTATTTTTATTGTGAGAGAAGGGGCGGGGAAAGAAGGCGGGGGAAGAGGTGCGTGACAGGGTCGGGCCAGTGGCATGGTACCACATTGGCTGTATCTAGGTAGGGGCAGTTTCAGGCCGGGCCTTGCTGAGTCGTTGCTACACGGAAGTAGCTCGATGGATCTGTTTCTAGTCAGGCTCGGGAAGTTGCACTAGGCCTCAGGCACATGGCAGGACCCAACAATTCCCTCTTTTGTTTTTTGTATGGCGGAAAAACATAGCCCCTGTCTTAGGTTGCCTGCTCTTGCAGTTTCAGTCTTACCCGTCATG
>CAUYPK010031259.1:0-14986 GCA_963574355.1 Loris lydekkerianus
ATCAGAGAAATGCAAATCAAAACTACTTTGAGATATCACCTAACCCCAGTAAGAGTAGCCCATGTAACAAAATCCCAAAACCAGAAATGTTGGTGTGGATGTGGAGGAAAGGGCACACTTCTACACTGCTGGTGGGAATGCCCACTAATACGTTCCTTCTGGAAGGATGTTTGGAGAATAGTTAGAGATCTAAAAATAGACCTGCCATTTGATCCTATAATTCCTTTACTAGGTTTATACCCAGAAGACCAAAAGTCACAATATAACAAAGACATCTGTACCAGAATGTTTATTGCAGCCCAATTCATAATTGCTAAGTCATAAAGAAGCCCAAGTGCCCATCGACCCACGGATGGACTAGCAAATTGTGGTATATGTATACCATGGAATACTATGCAGCCTTAAAGAAAGATGGAGACTTTACCTCTTTCATGTTTACATGGATGGAGCTGGAACTTATTCTTCTTAGCAAAGTATCTCAGGAATGGAAGAAGAAGTATCTAATGTACTCAGCCCTACTATGAAGCTAATTTATAGCTTTCACATGAAGGCTATAACCCAACTATAGCACAAGAATACGAGGAAAGGGCCAAGGGAGGGGAGGGGGGAGGTTAGGGTGGAGGGAGGTAAACGGGTGGGGCCATACCTATGGTGCATCTTAGAATGGGTACAGGCGAAACTTAACTAAAGGCAGAGTATAAATGTCTACATCCAATAACTAAGAAAATGCCATGACAGCTACGTTGAACAGTTTGATGAGAACATTTCAGATTGTATATGAAACCAGCACATTGTACCCCTTGATTGCACTAATGTACACAGCTATGATTTAACAATAAAAGAAAAAATAAAATAAAATAAACAAAGTGAAAAGTATAAAGTATACATTCTAGTAAAATAGTATACCCATTATAATAAAATATATACATTATATCATAAAAAAAAACCCTAGTTCTGATTGAGAGCTTACCTTGAGCTATGTATACCACTAGAGCCTTTATATGTATTATTTCATTTAACTCATGCAATAATCCTGTGAGGTGGATACTATTGTTATTTCTATTGTATAGATGAGACAATTAAGCCATAGACATATTAATTCACATGCCAAAAGTGGCATGTTCTTTTTCAAAATCTGGTCTCTTGATCTTTCCACTGTTCTGAATTTTACAAAATAAAAAATATGATTAGAATAATACCATCACAAAGCAGCTTATACAACCAAAAGGCTACACAGCCTCTTCATACTAACTGCTTAATTCAGCAATATTAACTACAAGAATGTTCTAATAAATCAGAAAAGTTATACAATCTTCTGATGTTCCTAAAAAAGGAATGTGAATTATGGTCAAACTACTAGTGTTAAACTATCCAGAGGAAAAAGTTAAGGGTACAGGTATGGCTGTACCAACCCCCACCATTGCCAAGGTTGTCTGAACAAAGTAAACCATTCAACCTACAAGTCAAGATGTTGGGCAGGCTCCTCCTAGATACTCTAAAATGCAATTTTGGCAACTTTTGTCAGAACACCAGTTGAGATACATAAATAGAAAGACATGGACTGTCACAAAGAGGACAGCTCTGAACTCAAATATTTCCTATTTATGTTAAAAGTAACTAAAAATGTGATTAGTCCAGAAATGTTTGTATCATGGACTCTTTAATTTCTCCATGTAATTCCCATAGTGAAGAAGTCAATAGGAAAGGACCACACCTGGCCTGGGAATCAAAAAGTTGTCTTGAAGAGGTGGCATTTAAGGTTCTCACCTTAAAGAAGGACTACAAGTGGGAGAGAGATGGATAGGTAGAAGTACCTGGGAGAAGGAACAGGGAACAGTGTGCACAAAAAGGCTGAAGGCAAGAAAGTGCCGGCGAGCTTAAAACCTGCAATAGTTTGGTTTAACTGGAGGTTAGAGCTTAAGAAAGAGCACGCGATGAAGGAATTTATCCCTGGGGTGACAGGAAGTGATTGAAGGATTAAAGTATCTGCTATTTCCCAGACTTGTTTAAGGATTCATGAAATAATGTTTGTTTTAACGTGTATCTGTAGCCCTTAAAAATGAGTACTAAGGAAATATACCAAGGTGTTTATATCTCTTCTCCAAGACAGCAATACAAAATGCTATCCATCAGTCTTTAAGGAAAAAAAAAAAACTCAAAGAACTTTTAATTGTGAAGAGGTTCCCAGACGTTTCCTCACGGCTAATCCTGCAAAGCCCAAATCACAGATCAAAAAGCTATGGGCCTGAAATGACAAATAGACACATATTTATAAACAGCTCTGGTGGAATCATTTTGTCAAACATGCTTTTGCCCATAATTCCCTATAAAGTGGAAAAAAATCATCATTGACTATAAATTAATTCCTCTGCCATAGTCCCAAGGTACCCAGGTAACAACCACGAAGGGTTCACAAAACATCTTCAGTTACTGACTTCAGAAGCACAGAACAAACAAGGAACAGCATCCACGGACCCACTGTAGTGAAGTAAAGCTGTGCCAGTTACTAAGTGCTTGAGTGATGTGTGGAAAAACACACTGTTGGGAAAAAAAAATAATAATAATAAAATCCGATTTCTAGGCCCACTGGATCATGCCATAACATGCCTGAGTAATCACTACTTTGCCAAAAAGTGCATACAGAGGGCACAAATGACTCTTCCTCTCTTCTTATCCTTTTCTAGCCTAAGGATAATGATGAATGATGTGACCTCCTTACCTCTCTCTGGAACTTGTACTGTCTACACCTTTTCATTCATTCAACAAATTTTATTGAGTTTCTGCTCTGCTCTGGGTACTATGCTAAGTACCAGAAAAAAAGAAATTAATAAGACCAAATTCCTGTCTTTGAATTGTTCACAGTGACACAGGAGAGATAGATGGGTAGGAAAAAAAAAAAAATGCAATATAGAGTTAGGGCTAACAGAGTCATAGGAATATACCACCCACTACTTGAAACTATGAGACATGTGTTGTCCCCAGAACCAGGGTCAAAATAAAAAATAAACAGGAATTCCCAGCTGCAAGTTCTTACCAAACAATCCCCTTTACCCAGGACAACAGTTAATCTTTAATAGGAAAAACAGGAAGCATCCTATTCAAACTCCTGGTTGAAGGATGCAGGCTGAATATTCATTAAGGTGGGGGTGGAAGCTGAGGGGAACAGGAGTGAGAAAATAGCAGGAAGCCAGGAACACCCATGGGCATGAGAATTTCTCAAATCATTGAGATGTGTTTTCCTAGACAGCGTCCACAGAGGAATGTCGAAACTTTCCTATTACTCAACTAAATATGACATTGACAACTGGTTTAGATAATAAAATATTCTGTAGTTTCTGATAATTGTCAGTTTACAAACTCTATATACATTTTAACATGAAGGCATAGGAAAGGAAAAGCATCATTTGCTTTCTGTACTGTCACCTAAAGTCAGATGAAAGGAATAAAGAGGCTGCAGGAAACCATAATTATGATGTAGTGTGGCAGCCAGGGTGCTAACAAAGAAGAATAGGCTTTGTTCTTATTCTTTTTGTTGCTGTTGTTATTAAGCCACTGCTTTCATGCTACCAATAAATGCTATTATTGAACATGGCTGAATGGTTAGTGGACAGGTAAGCCTTGGGGTAGACTGCCAAAGATAGGGGTCATATATATACAGTAGTGCTATAAAAACAAGACAGCAGAATAACGCTAGAGAAATGAAGGTCTGTCTTTTTCTCTGTTTTTCCAAAAGAGGAATAATCTGCACATTGGCAGTGTAATTAACAGTAAGATGTCTTGCTGAATTAAAACACATTATCATTGAATGCACCTCCTCAAAGGGATAGCTAAGAGGTGACCTTAAAAGAGGATTTTTATGATAAGAACCCAAAACTACTTGCTGGAAATACTTAAGTAGAAGTTAAATGCATTTGGCTGTGCTGCATAAAGGAAATCAATGTTCTGTATTAGCTAAATTTGGGATTATCCCAGCCCTGGAGAATTTATGAGATCCTACAACCCAATTCTTTCAGAGTGAGTCACAGCCATATTTTCCTTCCCCTTCCCCCTTGCCACCCACTCCACCTCCATTCTATATCCTCCTAACTCTCAAATACACAAGGCTTTGTTTGTGTTCAGGTTCTTTCTCTCACACCTTCCTGGGAGGATGGGATGGGACAGAGACCACGGCAGCCTGACCCTCCCATAGTTCCACTCAGATAACAATCCCTTCTCCAGAGTCTCTTCTGGGTATACAGAGACTACCCAGCACCAGTAAGGGGATATGTATATGAGGCAAATGACACTTCATACTCTAGTGTCACCTGCCTCTCCTCCCCTGGCCCCCAAACTGGTGAAGACTTAAGGGAAGGGGAAGGAGTCATAGAGAGGCTGCTTACTGGGGGGAGACGCACTGCAGGATGTTGGGTAAGGTGGAAAAAATGGGAAGAGGAGATTGTTGATTTAATTTGATCTGATGAATGCAAGTCTCAGCTTTTATTATTTACAGCTCTTTCAGAGGACCCAAGCTCCTTGCCTCCCTACCATTCTTGTGAAACCCCCCTCCACACCCTTTCAAAGAAAGGAGGACTTACCTTCTGGGAGGGAGAATGGATGGGTCACAGACCCCTATGGCCATGGATTCTCACCCCAGAAAATGAGCATACATTCACAGTTTTTCAAAAATATATATAGTTGTGGCTTCTGCTGAATCCTTTCATACTCTTCTTCAAGTTAGAAACTCACCTCAGAGCTTCTGACCAAGCTAACATTCAGCACTGTCTCCACGTACACTCAGAGGTCAACACTGGCGTGTTCCTAGGTGCCAAGCTACCCCAGAATTCCCAAGTGCCCTCTTTCCACCATAAGACCCAAGCACATGTACTGTTTAGTGACCTTGTCCTTTATTCAGCATCTCCCTTATACATTACTCCATTGGCACCTCTGGCCAAGGGGCATGGCTGGCCATTCCATTGTGAGATGAGACCCAGAAGCATGAGTGCACCTTTGCCTAAGTTAGAGCAGAGGGGGGACTCCAGTGACATCTCTGGCTCCAGAGCCCTGCTCTGTCCTCTGTACATTGCAAGTTTAATCCCTCAGGGCTGGGCACGTAAAATGTGATTCTGGTCCAGGTATTTGCACATGAGTTTGGGAGCCCAAAGAGTTCCACCCTCAGGGTGAAAACTATTTAACAACAACAAAAAAGATTTAAAGCATTCTTTTGCAATTCATGTCATAAAAATAAATACTTCAGGTATACACGCCCTTCTCAACTGGCAGGTTCTGCAACATTCTAGTGAGACTTGGCTTCATGTGGAATTCTCCCTGTGTGACTTTTCACATGACATTCTATTTAGAGATACCCCAGTCATTATGGACTAGGGGTCTCCCCCACTCCGGTGTGATCTCAACTCATTATATCTGCAATAGCCCAATTTCCAAGGAAGGTCACATTCTGAGGTACTAGGAGATAAGACCTTCACATAAAAGGGGATGAAACTGAGCAGTGAACAACACTATTGACTGTACAGGGCAGTCCTGTCTTTACATACACAGATACTTCTCACAGATACTTCTCAATTTAAAATGAGGTTATGTCAGGATAAACAATGTGTTCCACTTACGATGTGTTTATCTGGACATAGCCCCATTGTGAGCTGAGGAGCCTGATGATGTGTATGGATGGCTTTCACACCTTTATAAAGTAGAAAACTCATTAAGTGAAACCATTGTTAAGCTGGGGACTGGACTGTCTGTACATTCTAAGAACAGAATCTACTATATGAGTATCAGGGACCCTGGTTCTCTACTACGGGAGATGACAGCTTCTTGTGTGCACAGGGTATGTGTGTATGCAGACCTGACAATGCTAGGAGGCAAAGAGTTGTCACAGCAGTTCCAAGTCACCAAGGAGAGGTGAGCAAATGCCCACATGGGGCCTTAAAAGATGCTTGTTGAAGTTGGTTGGTGGTCAGCACGAGAGTCGCACAAGCTGTGACATCAGGCTACCTACAGAGTCACCAAGAGGTCAGATGAAGTTTCTGCAGTCCCACAGGTGGCACTCAGTGGCTTTACCATACTCAGGGGCCATCTCTAAGCCCTGCAGTGTCCTCAGTGGAAACAGACCCGGGCAGCTTGACTCACCGAACACTCGAGTATGCAGATCCAGGCGCCAATCTGTTCATCTCTAGTAGGGATACTTCCACTGGCAAAAAGGCCCCATTGCCTATCAGGGGCACAGTGCCTCAGCATCCTAGGGTGAGTCAGAGGATGTAGCAGAAGTGTGGAATGAAACCCGGTGAGACCTGACACATTATCACGGTCAAGGGGGGTGACCAGGGAGGGAACCACTGTTCCCAGGCAGATAGGAGGAACTGCCACACTCTGCCTATCTCTTCCCTTACCTGGGCCCCAGACTGGCCACTCCTGTGTTCATGAGACTGTTCTAGTGAGACATGTCACACTTTGTCATGAGACAAAGGTGCTAGTGAGATCTTGTGAGGTCTCATCCAGACGTTCCCCCAGAGAGCCAAGGAAAGGAGGGGGAACGCTCAGCATTTATAATCTCCAGAGAAGAAGGGAGGTTCCCCCTATGTGCATGGGGAAGAGAATGAGGAAACCCTGCACCTTCCACATTCTCCATCCTCCAGGAACCCCAGGCCCTGTCAGCAAATGTCCCTTGGGGGTCACACCCCAGGGCACCAAACAGGCACCTCCAACATGAGCACAGCTGTCTCCAGGAGTTTTGCCCCAGAATCCAGCAGGGTTAGAGACCGGAGAAATTCAAGGGACCACCTTAGATAAGTCTACACCACCTTCTGCCTCCGTCAAACACATATTATACACACAGCACACAGCACCCATATCACACTCATAAGCCCATACACAATACATACACACGCTACACCACACACCACACATACACACCAAGTACACACATGCCACACACCTATCACACATACACACCAAGTGCACACGTGTCACACACACACCTATCACACATACACATCAAGTACACACGTGCCACACACACCTATCACACACACACCAAGTACACACGTGCCACACACACCTATCACACACACCAAGTACACACATTCCACACACCTATCACACACACACACCAAGTACACATGTGCCACACACACCCATCACACACACCAAGTACACACATTCCACACACCTATCACACATACACACCAAGTACACACGTGCCACACACACCCATCACACATACACACCAAGTACACACATGCCACACACACCTATCACACACACTAAGTACACACGTGTCACACACACCTATCACACAGCACATACCAAGTACACATGTGCCACACACACCTATCACACATACACACCAAGTATACATGTGCCACACACACCTATCACACATACCCAAGTACACACGTGTCACACACACCTATCACACATACACACCAAGTACACCTGTGCCACACACACCTATCACACATACACACCAAGTACACACGTGCTACACACACCTATCACACACACTAAGTACACACGTGTCACACACACCTATCACACAGCACACACCAAGTACACATGTGCCACACACACCGATCACACATACACACCAAGTATACACGTGCCACACACACCTATCACACATACACACCAAGTACACACGTGTCACACACACCTATCACACAGCACACACCAAGTACACACGTGCCACACACACCTATCACACAGACACACCAAGTACACCCGTGCCACACACACCTATCACAGATACACACCAAATATGCACATGCAACACACACCTATCACACAACACACACCAGGAACACACATGCCACACACACCTATCACACAACACACACCAGGAACACACATGCCACACACACCTATCACACAGTATACACACTTGCACCCGTGAGTGGTGGCCCTCTTTTCCTCCAAAGCTGAGATTCTGGATGGCATCCGTGTGACACTAAGCCTATTCTCCAAAACATTTCTGCCTGCTAGGCTTTGGAAGAGAATCAAGAATTAATGTAATAATTCTATTCACAAGAAACACATTCAGAACATAATTATATATCACATGATACACAGGATGCATACAAAGGTGGGCTTTGGTGTATTTCTTATATAATACCAGGATAAAATTTATTTTTATTTATTTATTTATTTTTTTTTGAGACAGGGTCTCACTGCATCACCCAGGCTAGCATGCCATGGCATCAGCCTGGCTCACAGCAACCTCAGACTCCTGGATTCAAGCAATTCTCCTGCTTCAGCCTCCTGAGTAGCTGGGACTACAGACATGAGCCACAAAGCCCAGTTAGTTTTTGTATTTTTAATAGAAACAAGGTTTCACTCTTGCTCAGGTTGGTCTCGAACTCCTGAGCTCAGGCAATCTACCCACCTTGGCCTCTCAGAGTGCTAGGATTACAGGCATGAGCCATGGTGCCCAGCCTTAAAGCAACCAAAGTGCCTAGTATCAGGAAAAGCTTAAATAACTTATACTTTATCCATGCAATGCAATATAAATCAGCTGATTTAAAAAAAACAAACAAAACAAAACATGATTTTGCAGATTCTGCAATATCTTTGGAAAATAATTATTAGGAGAAAAATAAAGCAGGTTATAAAAACTATAATACGGTGATAAAATCCTCCAAAGGGTGAATGGTGTTTGTCCTTTAATTTTGGTATTTCTAATGTTTTAAATTCCTTCTTTAAACTCTTCTATATTGTCTAAGTTTTCTATAATGAATATATGCTATGTTTATAATCAGAGAAATAACAGTAACAGAAGCATAGAGAAGGCCCCCACCTTCTTTCCTCTCTACCCTCCCATTCCCACCTCGTCCTCCAGTGGTGGGAGTTCCGACTTCTGTGTCCTATTCCCACTTAAAAAGTAAGCACTGCTGGATCTGAAACCCAGCCCAGGTCAAAGCTGCTTTTCTCCAATAAGAGAGGATGCTCTGACTAAATTTGTATCCTCCTTTCTCTCCTACTGCCCTGCCCACTCCTAACTCCAGCACAGAGAATCCTGACAAACCCCACAAACAGCAGCCACACCCCTCAGTTCAGATTGTCTCCCCCAGAGTTAACCCAAGTTCAGATTGTCTCCCCCAGAGTTAAATTCCAGCAGAGAGACAGACAGACCCAGAGTGAGACGGGTTGATCTGGGATTCAGCCTCCCTACATGGAATCCACCCAAGTCAGGCAGCAACAAAGATGGAACACGGACCCCTGCCCACACGTTGGGAACCCGGCCCCCAGCTGTGTCCTCCATCTATCCTCTTTGCGGGCTGAACAAACGAAATAGCTTTAGCTGAAGGAAGTGGCACAAATGTACTCATTATTAGATTCACAGGATACATCCATCAACCCGACCTCTGGATCAATTCAAATCGTGAGGCAAGCACACCCCTAAACAGATGGCACAGGCACGTTTATGCTTCCAGACCAGCGGGTGGCAGCGCGACCCCCTGCAAGTGTTTACAGAGCACAGGGCTGGTGCCAGGCAGCTCCCCCTTTTTAGACTCGAAGTTGATGGTTTAGCAACTTGCACCAAGGCACACACCGAGGAAGAGGAAAAGCTGGTTATTAGGACTCAAAATGTCCTTGTTCCCATGCCGCTGAAATCTTAGCAGCACTCCCTACCTCCCAGCTCTGGCCAAGTGCACAGTCCAGACTTATTTATTCAAATACACAATTCCTAGGGGCAGTCCTTTTTATTCTTCTTTTCCTTAGCCTCCTTCTCAAACCTGGCACGCCTCCCTCTACCCTCCTCCCACAGACAATAAAGCATTTAACAAAGAACATGGCTTTGCTCCATCTTGCACCTCTTCTAATACGTCTCAGGCTGAAATGCCACAGGGCCCATCTCTGATGAATACTAATATCGGGCTTCCAGCATCAATCTCTCCTTTCAGACCTCAGAAGACAGCTTCCCCTCCCCACCCCACACTTTCCTCTTCCTCTTTCTCACACCCCCACAATGGTTCCCTTCCTTCCATCTACCCCCTTTCCCAGACAGAGGCACTGTGTTAGCATGTCCCCACCTGAGACAAAGAAAGGAGCCTTTGTTACACCTACAAGAGCCTAAATATTATCATCATTTAATTACTGCCATTCTCCCAAGCCAACTTCTTGGCAGCCAGGTCCTCTCCAGTTAAATAGGCTTTTAAGTTTTCCCAGGGAGGCTGCATCAGACATAATCTGTGAATGGAGGCTAATTTGGGGTGTGGCTGCTGGTAAAAAGAGGTGACTTCAAGGTAACAGAACCTCAAAAGACAAACTGGGTGAAAGGTTATGTGTTCCCTTCAGGCACAGATCATCTTTTGGAAATAGCCACCACTCTCAGATTCAGTGATTGGGGCACGCACCAATAGACTGCATTATTAACTGGCTCATGTTTAATTCTTTTTCTGTTGTTTGGGGGGGGGGGGAGGTTGTTTGTTTGTTTTGGGAACATAAGCAGAGCTGGGTCACATTTGTGATGCTGCCTTTGTTTGCCAGGAACCGTCTCTTGGTTGTGTGCTAGGTGAAAGGACAGCTTGACTTCAGCCTATTAGAATGCGCCACCACCAGGAGTGTATGTTTGGCCCTGAATGGTGTCAGAGTCTTTTTAAGTTTCCAAATGTCACTTGATCTGTAGAAAAGAGCAAAGTATTCCACACCCACAGTGATAGTATTCATGGCAAAAGAAGCTGGTTCCTGTGCCTTACAGGATTTTTTTTTTTTTTTTTTTTTGAGACAGAGTCTCACTATGTCACCCTTGGTAGAGTGCCCTGGCATCACAGCTTGCAGCAACCTCAAACTCTTGGGCTTAAGCAATTATCTTGCCTCAGCCTCCCAAGTAGCTGGGACTACAGGTGCCCACCACAAGGCCCAGCTATTTTTTTGTTGCAATTGTTTAGCTGGTCCGGGCCGGGTTTGAACCCACCATCTTTAGTGTATGTGGCTGATGCCTTAACCACTGCTACAGGTGCCAAGCCAGGAATGCTTATTTGCTGCATTTCGGGTACTTCTAACTTTACCTGCTTAGATCATAACCTTCCCATTTCCTTACAGGAAGTGCCTGATTTCTGTAGTACTGCAAGTTCATTTTTTGAGTTCTGCAGTTGTGCTCAATTTTGACCACCGAGATTAGGGGGGAAAAAACTTACCCATTTACCATTCTAAATGTTGCAGGACAGGAGAGAGTTAACACCTGCATGTCCATCTTTTCTCTCTCCATTCTAATCTTCATATAAAGTTAAGGACAATTGTGTAAGTTTCAACATCAGAAATCACTTTTAGAGAATCATTTGGCCCAAATTCCTAGAATAGCTAATGAAATCACAGCAACAGCCAAGAAATCTTAAGGCAAGGTCAAGGGAAAATGGTCAAATTTGAACTTGGGGTGAACTCTGCAGACAAAAATTAATGATAATGTGACCAAAAAAGGGAAAAGAAGGAAGAAAGAGAGCATACATCATCATAATGATAAAGCTTTATCTTTTAAAAAGATAAAATACCTCATCCACTATCCTACTATTTTTATCTCTTTAAAAGATATGCATCAAAATCATTTGTCCCATGCATTTTTCCATTACCATTTCCAAAGCAATCATTATGTGTGAATATCTGTGTTAAATATGCTAAAGGCAAATGCACTGCAGCCAGTGCTCCTTTGGAATCTGTGTTCAGCTGGGAGTGTAAAGGTACAGAGTAGAGAGGTGGCCAAAAATAGGACAAATCAAGAAAGAGTGTTAAGGGTGTTTTACCAAAAATGGACTAAGAGGCCCTGATGAGAAAGATGAAAGGGAGGTTGTCTGCTTAGAGAACTAACTGCCCCGTTCAGAGTCTCTAATGTTTAATGTATATTACTTACCAATGATACAGTAGCACCTCCATAGTTGACCTCCTCCTTGCATTGACCACCTCCTTAAGTTGACCTCGTTTTCATAGACTGGACGTGCACCACATGATGTAGGTATCAGTACAGGAGGCCTAGTTCCTTATGTTGACCACCTCTGCATGTTGACAAGCATGTTAAGTTTCTTAACTGGTCAACTTACAGAGATTCCACTGTGTTTCCATCTTGACTTTGCTCTCTTTGTCCTGGAAGTGAAAACACTGTATGGAACTTTTAGCCCTGGTGAAGGGACTCTTCACAACACCCCTGGAAAGCAAGAAGGTAGGCACATGTACTCTAAAGCTGTGTGATCCCAATGTGTCGGGGTCCACCTCGGGTAGTTTCCTGAGATTCCACAGAGTCTGGGTGATCCTTGAATAGGCTGGCAGCTCCTGCATGGTAAATGCCAAACTTGTGTGTCTCTGGGCAAGTTTTGATAGCATAGCTAAAGAGAAGATTTCCACAAGGGCAAGTTTAGGATTAAATATGTATAAATTACATGTATATGTATTTATATATATTTTTTATTTTCTAGATGAGATCTTGCTCTGTTGCCCAGGCTGGAGTGCAGTGGCATCAGTAAATGTGTCTTACTGTACGTGTGTATATAGATATATATATACCCATATGCATACATACACATACACTGCATATTTTCACTATTTTACCTAATATATTATGCACATTCTGAAACATGAAATAAAAATAAATACAAATAAGAGTTGGGCTATGTTCTTCCCTTACCCCAGTGGAGACCTCACGCACTTCTGGCCGGCACCCCACAATGTCCCACAGTGTAAGTGATAAATCACTTCCTTATGTGAGCTGATGAGACAAGAAAGCTGAGAGTCTTGAGGCCTTAAAGACATGAGCCACAGAAAGGTCAGTGCTTGACAACTGGAAAAGAAGGTCACTCTCAGGTAGAAGCCAACCTCTACTGTGTTGGGTCTTGCTGGCACCCAGGTGGACCCTGGCCAGTGCGAGGCCCAGAGTTGGGGGTCAGAGTACTACAGAGTGCTGGACAAAGCAAGCGTCTTCAAGACCGTTGCAGTCACATCTCTAGTTTTATCAATGAGAATAGTTTATACTTGAGGATACTGCCAGTGCCTACCTCTATATGCGTTTAACATATCTGCATTTTAGGGGTAAATAAATTCACGAGATGTAAATGTAAAGCGATCTTGTGTGTGTTTAATTTCCTGTCCTAGTTGTCTTCCACTGCCTTCCTCCCTCCCAACTCTCTTATTTGCTGCCATGCGGATGTATGGTTTCCCCTCCTCAAAGCCTCTACATGACCTGGAAGAGCTCTGAGCCAGAACTGGGAGATTTCTTTAAAAACCCTTCTCTGAAGTATATTAAAAGTGCTTCACAGAGTTCTTGTTATCTAATAGATGGGCCAAAACACTCACTCCAGGCCATGTTTTCCTTTCTGCTCTATTAAAGGAAAACAAAGATGAAAGCCTTTTTATAAGTACTTTTACCTTATTAGGAAATTTTTTAAGCAAATCGCTTTAGTCAAAAATGTTAGAGGCAATCTGCCTACAACAGAGGCATATTGAAATGACTACATTTAATATTTTTCTAACTTACAAATTGAGCTCATTGGCCATAACTGCTTGCAACAGTAGGCACTACACACAGAGATTAGCATAAAAGTGATTACAATTCTTATTAGCATTTATGATGTAACTATACCAAGGAATGTGCTTTGTCGGAAAGATTCCACTAACATCTCTCTCCTGAAGACGTGAGAAGAGCATACCCTTCCCACATAAGGTACCATTCTAAGAGGAGGGTACAGACTGACTCTGTGAGGTGGCCTTTGACCTCTCAGCACTCACCTTCACATCAGCACAACACTTAGTGATTATTCCATATCCATGGTGAAGATACACTGCCTTAAAGAATTTCACTTTTGTTTAAGATGGAGTCTTTTAAGACAGGGACAGATTTGCCTCCTGCTTAAAACAAACATACATACTCCCCCAAAACAGCAGGATAGATGAAACAGTAGTTTTCAGACGGTTGGTTATCAGGCAATGGAGGACAGAGATCTCAAAAGGATGGGGGTTCAGTACCCGTAGCTCAGTGGTTAGGGTGCCAGCCACATACACAGGGGCTGGCAGTTTCGAACCCAGCTCAGGCCTGCTAAACAATAATGACAACTACAACTAAAAAATAGCCTGGCATTTTGGCAGGCACCTGTAGTCCCAGCTACTTGGGAGGCTGAGACAGAAAATCGCGTAAGCCCAAGAGTTTGAGGTTGTTGAGAGCTGTGATGCTATGTCACTCTACTGAGGGCAACACAGTGAGACTCTGTCTCAAAAAGAAAGAAAAGAGAAGAGAAGAGAAGAAAAAGAAAGAAAGGATGGGAAACAAATTAGGTGAGCCCTACTCTTGCCCCAGCCTGAAGCCTTGAGAGTTTTCAGACTGTGGCACAGAGAAGGGGCACCCTGGCAGAGGCTGATGGACCCCCCAAGGTCCAGAGATTAAAAGCAAGATAGAATTTACAGGACAGAGTACCAGAGAAGGGACAGCTGCACAGAGAGAGAATCCCGGAGAACTGGAGAAGGTTCCCCAAAATATTCAGCACAGTATTGCTCAATACTGGAGGGTAAAAAAAACTGAAAGGATTCAGGGGTGTCCAAATCTTTTTTTTTTTTTTTTTTTTTTCCATCTGCCACCCATTGGAAGAATGAGAGTTATCTTGGGCTGCACATTAAAATACACAAACACGGGGGAGGAGACAAGATGGCGGACTGAAGCCAGCTTTCCACAGAGGCTCCCGTCCAGAAGGAGAGTTAAGGGATGGAAATTTAGTAAGTAACCTGGAGGATTCAAGCTGTACCAAGAAAGAAGGTTGAAGAACGCACATCAACACCACTGAGGCGAGCTGAGACCACAAGGACGCAAACAAAAGGTACAAAATCCATCACCAAGTGGACAGGAGTCCCCCCTCCCCCACAAGTCTGGCTTAAGAGCCCCACAAACAAAAGGGCAGAAATTAAAAGCCCTCCCACTTCACTTCATGGGAGTGACCTAAAAACTGGACCTACCTCCCCTACTAGGGTGCCATGGTGCTCCCCTGCCAGGCATAAAACTGTATAAAACTTTAAATATCTTTCC
>CAUYPK010031264.1:0-17613 GCA_963574355.1 Loris lydekkerianus
ACTAGCAACAACAACTTTAAAACTTTAAATAAAGTGCAGAAAACTGTAGCTTAACAGGTAATCAAGCTGTGGGTTATATAGTTGTGGGTTAAATAGTTCAGTGGAATACAGTTCAGTTCAGCCGCCTACCTCTTCAGCTCAGCCACACTTGTGGACTGAGCTGAAGCACCGCCCCCTCAAGCAGACGGCAGAAGACGACTGGAGACTACGTGCATTTGATTAGGTGCACGCGCACCGAATCAAATAACCTGAATGACCCGAGTATAAGCCGAGTTCTGGGTTTTTCGGCACAAATTTTGTGTCGAAAAAAAACTCGGCTTATACTCGAGTATATATGGTATATGTTTTACAGAACAGAGGCTGGATTGTAAAACATGTTGCATCTATTGGTCCTGGAAACTGTTAAGAACCAAGGCCGACTTCCTCTCTCTTCTTCCCCACATATCTCTCATCACTACAAAGAGCCTCCTACTTTTCCCATTTCTGCTTTCTACTACTTTCTTCTTGTCATGGATTTGCATTTGCTCTACCCTTGAAATTCCAAATTAGGGAACCCAGAGGCAAAAATTAATCTTTCAACTTAGGTAACTATGTTTTGTATTTCATTTCTAAATTATTTAGAGAGAAAATTAGTTTTGTGGATCTTGGGTCCATTTTTCTTCCTCAGATGCCTAGAATCAGGATCACTTGGAATAAGAAGCTGATGGTTCAGGCCAGGAGCAATGCAATTTCTCCAAGGAAAGGAGATGGGCAGGAGAGACAGGCAAATCTCCAGTACACCTGACACAACTGAGTTTACACAAATATATGATATATAAATAGTGTAATATATAACATAGAGAAGAACTGAAAAACTATTCGTATTTTTAAACAATGTTGTGCACGGTACCAGGGAGGTACTTTGTGCCCACACAGAGAAAGTGAGGGTGTCAGCTCTTGAGGGAGGCATCAGATGGGTAAAATGAGGACTCAACTTCCCAGAGCAGCTCCAAGGTTTGATTTTACATTTGACACACTCTGTTGAAGTTATACATAAAATGATCTTGCGAGAAAAAAACACATGCTTTTAAAAAAACAAGATTTGAAAACCACAGGAGATAATTCTTTTCCAAAAGCTGTCAGGAGTTTATGATGATATTTCAATGCACACTAAGCTGAGATCAAGAGAGGCTGTATACGAGTGATTTCAGTACAAATAAGTTAATAATGCCAGTTGTGGTATTTAGTCCCTCTGATTTCCACCGCATTCCGCATTCCACATTCCACGAGTAGTCACACACCAGTAATCACTAATGACTTTAAGTCGATGTGATCACATCATGATTTCCATAATTAATAAAAGACAAATAAGATACTCTATGTATATTTTTATAAATGATGAAAGAACATGCAGATATGTCCTAAGTAAGCTTTAACACAGATATTAACAAACAGAATTGATGGGGTTTCCTTAGTACCCTCGTGCTGGAATATTCATCTGCCTTGCAGACTTAACCACCTCCTCAAACTTTCCCATGCTCTCTTCAATGGAACAGTTAATATTCTTCTTGCTAAAGGACTCAGATGCAGCACCAAAAACTGATATCTCGGTGGCTCCAGCAGCAACCTGAAAAATATAATTTAAAGTCCAAAGCTAATACATTTTAAAATATAAGTGATAGCAATAGAAGAAAGATGAGCTACTCCAAAGGCATACTGGAATTCTTTAATATTTGCTTCATAATTTAAAATTGAATTCCTCTCATCTTTTACACTTTTGAAATGTAAAAATATTTCTTAATAGGGTAATTCCACAGACTTTCTTACTCAAAGCCCATGGGACATGGAAAACACAATGATGATGTTCCGATTTAATTTTGCCTTTCATAAATTACACATTATCTTTAGAAATACTTTAACACTAATTATGGAAAACACTAGTGCACCTATAAAAGCTTTCTTTCCCATTAAAGGAATAATTTTCAAACCAATTATTAAAATAAATGATAGTAAACATTTTCCATTTTTCTTCTCTTCCTACATTCCAACAGAAAACTATTTTTCCAACTCATCATTTAGATTTTGTCCCGAATTATCCTCCTGCCTCCTAATCAAGCTTTCAGCGTTTTGTACCCTGACAGCCACGACCTTATTCTTGTATGCCTAATGTCTGAATCTCTTGCCAGTCTTTAAATCCAAAACATTAATGACTCAATCAATTTCCCTTTTGCTGCCGTCCTCAACTTTATTCCTTCCCTCAGGCTTTGCCGGTGACTTTTTTCAAACGTCAAGACTTTTACTTTTTTAGGTGGATTTTTAAGGCTTTCTGTTAATGCACCTGTAGCACTCTACCTGGGTTTTCCCTTCTCACTGATCCCCTATTAATACAAGAAAAAAAAACAAACAAACTGTATTGTCATCTTTTTCCAACATGAAAAAGAAATTGGCTTCTAAAATTTTTAACCTCTAAAATAAAAATCTTACTAGTGAACACCTACTATTTGGAAGTACTGTGTTTAGTATTTTGTATTATATATGTATTTTTTGTAATCCATAAACAACTCTGTAAACTAAGCACAATGATGCCTTTTTTACAGATGAAAACCTTGTGGCATGAAGAAGTTAAATATGTAGCACAACATCACACAGGTAGGAAACATTCCTGAGCTATGTTTTGATTAGAGAACTGGCTGACATCCAGGCGGAGATTGGTTTTACCCCTTTGCCTGCCCTTCTAGGCTAACACGAAACTGTCCTCTCACTGTCTTCTTCAAGGTGGAAACATTCTCTGTTTTGTTAGGACTGGATGACAGCAACTTTTGCAATTTCTTTAAATGCTTCCTTTCTTTAGAATGCAATAAAATTTTTATCAAATCAAACAAAAAAACCCACAAATGATTCTAGAAAGATCCCCTTACAGGTGATACACTAAGTATGCCACAACTTCAACACTATTCAACACAGTCTCAAAGATAGAAACAAACGCTGCAAAATCCTTGCCATAACCCCATATAAGCCTAATGTCTTAAGCTGTTACTTAAAACTGAAGTGGTCTTCTTGTATGTGTAATTATTAAAGCTTTCATTTAGATCATATAAAATCTTTAGTTACATAGGATTGGAAGAAACAAACTAGAAGAAAAATAAGGAAAGTCACAGAAGGCAGGTACAATGACAAAGATTAGCTTCACCTAGAAGGAGAAAATAGCAGAAACAAAAAGCGGACCAAAAAAGTCACAAAAATAATTATGAATTTAGTAATAATTACAATTATATATTATAATATTACAGGAGAAATGTTTACATTTTACTCTAAATTAGTTAACATGGAAGCACAAATACACTTTTAAAAATTTTTACCAAAATGGAGAATTGTATTTCATGCTTTGATTCTTGAATGGTTAAACTGAAAGAACCATTTATTGTAGGGCACTTTGATCCCTAACAATACCGTGAGGATGTCAAGCTCTACGTAACCATGTTAATATATAAGCGCAGTAGCAATATTTATCTGAGATTGTAAGTCAGTTAAGTATGCCAACGTTTTAACTTTGTGAAGATCTTTAAGACAATAAGAGGCATTTTAGAAAAATTAGTAGCACACTTACAGCACGATGAAACCCTTGAAGGTTAGGAGTAAGGACAGGATATCGAACTCCTGGATATTGACGAATGCCTTTCATCACTTCAGTGTGATCAGCCATCTTAAACACATAATTGGCAGATATAAATATGTAATTTTGAATATTCTATCAAGCCTGGTTTTAATTTTTCAGATAAGTTGTAATTACATAAATAGTTATAGTCTATAAATTAATGTTGGAAATAAAAAAAACAATACCAGTGTAGCTAAAGAAAAATAGTTCTCTGTGTCATATAGCAACTAGGTACAAGTTTAATTAAGTCACATAACAGGACTTGGTTAAATGAGCGACTGTGGAGAGTCAGGAACTCTGACCTCTACTATTTTCATTTGACCGATCCTTATTCTCTTTTATTCAATTCTTTTTTCAAATATCCCTGAGGTTAGGGAGAATTTGAACAGCAAATTTACCTTGCACATAAAAATTTTATGTCTAAATAATTTTCAGTGTGTGAAATTTTACAATGTGCAGTAAAGTATAAATTACATATATTCTTCAGAGCAATTTAACAAGGCTGAGGCCTTAGAATGTTATTTGGTTAGCATAGGTGTTTTAGTTAGTCATAGTTATAATGCTTTGTGTAGTTCTATCATATTATTACCATATGTTCACATAATGTGAACAAATGAACAAAGCAGTAGGCCCAGCAGAAAAATTTAACACACCCTGTCAAGACTTTATTTCCTACATTAATAACAAAATCAACTTTGAATTAAAATATCAAATTCACCAATTTGCCACAAAGTCTATGAATTAGCCTCTTAAAGCAATAACTAACAATCAGATCCCATAATCATCACACAGGGAAATTACCATTGACATAGCCATAAACCTTACAAATTTAAGAATAATAAATTATGGCATGAACAATAAATACAAGTGATAATATATAAGCAGTGGAAAGTATACAAATGGAGCATGGAGAAAGCTGTGAAAACATACACCAAACCAAAATTGGTATCTTTGGTATGGGAATGGGAGACAAAAAGCTATCGTTTTTTTCTCTATGTATCTTGGCTTATTGCAATAAGCATGAATTTTTTAATTTAAAAAAGAAATAAAAATTAAATTAATCAAAACACGAATGCTTAATATGGCTACACACATTTGAAATATATAAAATATTATAATATTTACTGTTACTGGCCCATTGGTCTTATCAACTCAATTAAATGCCTGCAAAATTAAATTTAATACTTTTGAATTAGTGTAATTTGAATTGATTTTAAAATACATATTAAATTGAAAATTAAATATCAAAGATTCAAAAAGTACACCCCGTTAATTGCCATATGCCTTATGAACATTTAAAATTGCATGTTTCATTCGATCCAAATGCATTTATTTGTGTTTAACTTGTGATCTTTGCTCATTTATTTCTATAGTATTGGATCTACTTTCCCTCCCCCCACCTATTCCCCTCATTTACAAAGAGTAACATATTCATTTACAATGCCTAAAATCCAACTCTTTCATTTCATTTTAAGCCCATCTGACTTTAGTCTAAATCAGTGGTTCTCAACCTGTGGGTCGTGACCTAGAGGAACCGTATTAAAGGGCCACGACATTAGGAAGGTTGAGAACCACTGATCTAGATGTTTACTCAGCACCTACTAAAACTAAAGCCCTACGCTAGATCCTGTGGGAAAACACAAATACACATCTGACTCCCCTATGGGGAGTGAGGTCCTTGCTGTGAAGTAATCTGCAGTAGAGCTGGGGAGACAAAACAGATACACTTGGAATGTCAACAATTCAAAAGAATACAGTGGAGTACAGAGTAGAAGAGGTCCTACTGGGGATAGGTTGGTAGGGCCTATAACATAGTCTGAGAAAGCTTTAAAGACTGTATGAGATACACACTGCAGTCTGTGACTCCGGTTCATCATAATGCCCAAGAATGGCCACAACAGCAAGTATTTTTGTTCTATGTGCTCTTTATCAAGAGATCGACTCTGCTTACCTTGAAGCTGAATAGGCTATGACTGTTCCAAACATTAGGGTGTCATGGAAATGATACTGATATTATAAGTAGGGACACCGCTTTGACATGTCTTTCCCCTTGGGGGAAAGCTGGTGTGGAGAAAGCACCCATGGTGCTGTAAGAAACTAGCCCATGAAGAAATATCACATGAAGACACCTTCGTGGAGAGCCCCTGTGAAGAGAAACTGAGGCCACCAGCCAGGCTCACTCCCTAAATCTGTGATGGAAGTAGTCTCCATATGACTTTTGTCATCAGCTTTAAGACCCCAGACATCGTGGACCAGACACAATCTGTCCCCCTGTGCCTGGTTCAAATTTCTGACCCACAGAATTAGCACAATAAATGACTATTTGCCCCTCTAAGTTCTCAGCTAGTTCTCTGCACAGACATAAAAGCTGGAACACTGAAAAATGAATAGGATTGGGAAAGAAGGAGTGATTCTACGTGGTAACATGTTATTTGGCTTGAGAACATTATTGATGAGTGATCAGGGGTAAGATGAGAGATGAAGACAAGACAGCAGACCGGGATGAGTCTTTAAGTTCATGTCATTCTAGATTCCCAATTTATTCTGAGGTCAACAGAAAGCCATGGAGAGTAGACGTCGAAAGAGCAAAAGAGCAGAATAAATGCAGTATTTTAGAAAGAGTGCTGAACATAGTATGTTCAAATAGTTAGTGGAGATATTTACATTACTATGACAACATAATTTAATAAAAAGCATGTTCCTCATCAAATAACAGATTTGGATAGAGATTGGTAATGCATCATAAAACAGCATAAAAAGCAAATTTTAATCTATAAGAAAGACAGATCGTGTTGGTTTATATGGGGTTATTTCATATAAACAATGTGTAGATGTTAATACTATGAAACAAACAGTAATTTCTTTTAATAGATGTTTAATTCAATAGAATACGAAAATAAACAGACATGACGATAATCGAATCCCCAGTTCATGAAAGCTGAACTTTGATAATTATTAAAGATACCTAATAAAGCTTTGATCAATTATAAAGTAGCAATCCAAAATATCCATACTTTTTTTCATTTCAAAAATATTCACAATATGAGAGCATTTAGAAAATTATAGAGTTCTGTCTTACTTCAGATAATAAGGCAAATACGTAAAGGGGCTGAGGAAATCCTGATAGGATATAATTTTATTACAATTAATAAAATAGGGCAGGTTTCAATTAAAAGTATAAAATTCTTGCCTTAATTTTTTTTTCCTCCTGGGGAGTTGATATTATACTTCAGTCTCAATGTTATTTTAATGTCTAAAATTTAACTATTATTTAAACAATGAAACTAACCATTTACATTACTGTTTTGACATTTTAACAAAATCTCTCTACATCTGGTTTGACTTAACATATTTTTAAGATTTTGCTGTGACTTTTTTATTTAAGATCATAGACAATCCTCAGGATCTGGCTAGTAACAATTTTTTCCATCATGCTCAGTCTGAAAATAGCGATACCTGTGTCTATCTAGCCAACAAAATAGGCCTACCCTGGCTAATCATGTAAACATCCACATTTTGATCTGGATCCAAACAATCACAATATGTGTAAAACAATTTGCAAGAGTTTTAAATATTTAAAAAGAGACACAAGGATTAGAATGTGAGAAGCTTATAGTTTAGAGATTTTATTTGTTACTGACTCTATCATAGTATAACAAATTCAGATAGTTCATGTTATGCATATTTAGATATCCTACTGATAGTTTGTGATTATATGAATATTATACTCTCTCCTAAATATTTAGGCTTTCAATATATCCTCCAGACAACGGCAATCACTAAAATGTAACTTAAGCATTATATCCTTTATCTTCCCAAAATTTACTGACATTAATAGAATTTCCAGGTCATGTACCCACATGCAGTAATGAGCAATGAAAAGAGTTTCTCACAGACTTCAGAAGGGGGTAATATTAGAAGTTTCAACAATTTTTGTAAATAGACTACCACATGCCTAGCTTTATTTTGCTTCACTTTATTGTACTTCACAGATATTGCATTTTTAACAAATTAATGGTTTGGGGCCAGATGCGGTGGCTCACACCTGTAATCCTAGCACTCTGGGAGGTCAAGGTTGGTGGATTGCTTGAGCTCAAGAGTTCAAGACCAGCCTGAACAAGAGCAAGACCCTGTCTCTAAAATTACCCAGGCATTGTGGCAGGCACCTGTAGTCCCAGCTACTTGGAAGGATGAAGCAAGAGTATCGCTTTAGCTCAGAAGTTTGAGGTGACTGTGAGTTATGATGCCATGGCACTCTACCAAGGGTGACAAAGTGAGATATTGTCTAAAAAAAAAAGTTGAAGGTTTCTGGCGACTCAGAGTGAAGTAAATCTGTATGTGCCAGTTTTCCAACAGCAGGGGGCTTGCGGTGTGTTCCTGTGTCACACTTTAATAATTCTCACATTATTTCAAACTTTTCCATTATTATCACATCTGTTATGGTGATCTGCGATTGATCAGTGATATTCGATGTTGCTCTTGTAATTGTTTGGGGTCACCACAAACCACACATAAATATAAGATGGCAAATGTAATCGATAAATGTTGTATGGAATTTAGGCCAATTAATAACCCTACAATGGCCTGTAAGTATATGAGTGAAAGATTTACACATGTCTCACTTCAAATAAAAAGCTAGAAATGAATTAAGTTTAGGGAGGAAGGCATGCTGAAAAACAAGATAGGGCAAAAGCCAGGCTTCATGTATAAAAAGGTAGCTAAGTTAATTAAAATTGCTATTCCAGTCAACACACAAAGATAAAATTGAAATAAACAGCCTTATTTCTAACAGGGAAAAAGTTTTAGTGGGTTGGATAGATGATTAAGTAAGCCACAACATTCCCTTAAGTCAGACCCTAATCCAGAGCAAGGCCCTAACTCTCTTCAGTTCTATGAAGGCTAAGAAAGGTAAAAATAACTGCAGATGAAAAGTTTGAAGATAGCAGAGACTGCTTCATAGGTTTCAAGAAAGAAGCTTAAATGCGCAAGGTGAAGCATCAAGTGCTCATGTACCGTTTGCAGCAAGTTAACCAGATCTATCTGTGATCATTGATGAAGGCAGCTACACTAAACAACAGATTTTCGGTGTAGATGAAATAGCCTTCGACTGGAACAAGATACCATCTAGGACTTTCATAGCTAGAGAGAAGTCAGTTGCTGACTTCAGAATTTCTACGGCTAACTACCTTATTAAGGGCTACTGCAGCTGGTGACTTTTTGTTGTTGCTATTTATTTTTGTTTTTAAGGCACAGTCTCACTCTGCGCCGTGGGTAGAGTGCTATGGCATCCTCAACCTCTTGAGCTAAACTGATCCTCTTGCTTCAGCCTCCCTAGGAGCTGGGACCATAGGAGCCTGCCATAATGCCCAGGGGGGTTTTCTGTCTTTAGTAGAGACCAGATCTTGCTCTTTCTCAGGCTAGTCTTGAATTCCTGAGTTCAAGTGATCCTCCCACCTCTGCCTCCCGGAGAGATGGGATTACAGGTGTGAACCACTGTGCCCGCCCGGCCAGCTGCCGACTTTAAATTGAAGCCAATTCTCTCTTAGGATTCTGAAAACAGTAGGGCCCTTAAGAATTATGCTACATCTACTCTGCCTGTGCTCTGTAAAAAGAACAACAAAGCCTGGATGACAGCACATCTGTTTACAGGACAGATGACTGAATATTTTAAGCCCACTGTTGCAAAGTACTGCTTAGAAAAAAATATATACGTATCTTTCAAAAATCACTGCTCTTTGAAAATTTTCCTGGTAACCCAAGAGCTCTGATGGAGATGTGCAAGGAGATTAATGTTTTTATGCCAGTTATCACAACATTTTGTGGCCAAAGAATCAAGGAATAATTTTGATTCAAGTTTTTATGTTTGTTTGTTTGTTTTTATAGCAATACATTTTGGGAGATTATAGATGTCATAAGTAGTGATTCTGGTGATGGATTTTGGAAAAGTAAATTGAAAATGTTCTGGAAAAGATTTACTGTTCTATATGCTATTAAGAACATTCATGATTCATGGGAGGAGCTCAAAGTATCAACATTAACAGAAGCTTGGGAGAGGTTGATTCCAACCATCAAGGATGACTTTGATGGTTTTACAGTCAGTGGAGGACATAGCTGCAGATGTTGTGGAAACAGCAAGAAAACTAGAATCAGGGAATAAAGCCCAAAGATGTATCTGAATTGCTGCAATCTCATGATCAAACTTGGACAAATGAGTTCTTTGTAATGAATAAGCAAAGAAAATGGTTTCTTGAGATGGAATCTACTCCTGCTGAAGAAGCTATAAACATTGTTGAAATGAAAACAACAAATTTATAATATTAAATAAACTTAGTTAAGGAAGAAACAGCAGGGTTTAACAGCATCACATGCTACAGAGAATTTTTTCACGAAAGGAAGAGTCAATGTATGTGGCTAACATGATGGTTTCATTTTACGAAATTGCTACAACCACCCTAACCTTCACTAACCATCACCCTCATCAGTTAGCAGCCATCAATACGGAGGCAAGACCCTCCACCAGCTAAAAAATTATGGCTTGCTGAAGGCTCAGATGATCGTTAGCAGATTTTAATGATAAAGTATTTTTAAATTAAGGTATGCACATTTTGTTTACTTAGGCATAATATAATCCTATTTGTACTCAATAGACTACCATATTGTATAAAAATAACTGGGAATGAAGGAGAGGGGAGAGAGGAGAAAGGAGGGGGCGGAGGTTCATGGTGGATGGCACGCCTCTTAGGGACAGGACACAATTACAAGAGGGACTTTAGCTAACAAATACAATCAGTGTAGCCTAATCCTTTGTACCTTAAGTGAATCCCAAACAATAAATAAATAAATAAATGACAAAACCTTTTCTATGCACTGGGAAACCAAAAATTGTATGCTTTGGTTTATTGCAATATTTGCTTCTTTGTGATAGTCTGGAACCAAACCCAAATATCTCTGAGGTATGCCTCTATTATTTTTACGATTAAAGGGATATGGAAGGTAAGAATCTTTTAAATTATTATGGTACCATAAAATTGATTTTTAAAATTCACTTTAATATTTGAATATTGATTCTTCTCAATAGTTATACTCTTAACATTGTGGCATTCAAAAATGAAGTAGATGGAGTCGTTTCACGAATACAATACACAGGCTAGTGGGAAGGATGTCTGCATGTGTGTGTATGTAAAATACAACAGTCTAGTGGGAAGAATGTATGCATGTGTGTATGTACATGCATATGTATGTATTATATATGCAAATATTCTAAAAATACAAAATAAGCAAATATAATGTGATCTGAAACTCTATGGAGCACAGATAAGTAAGCATCTTTTTATCCAACTTAATATATTGAAATATATTTAAGGTACACCTTATCTAGGCCAAATATAAACAACATAAGGCCTGTTTTTTAATGTATCAAAAGTATTCATAGCATTGGAAATCATTCAACCCTGTACATCAGTTAGCAGCCATTAACACAGAGGCAAGACCCTCCACCAGCAAAACAATTTTCAAAATCGTACATAGAGCAAAATTATTTATACCTATATATTTTCTATAATAAATTGTACTTTTTAGTCTAACATAAAGAGTTTAACAACCCTGAACTCAAAATATGCTGTTTATAAAAATGTTTCACATACTCATAAGGGAAATGTCTTATAGAAGTTAGTTTTAAATATTTTCCTAATTATATAATACTTTGATTTTTCAAGTCCAATGAAATTAAAAGTAAAAATACCCATCACCTTTTGACTCTTTTCAAAATAACAGTTAGTAGAGAAAATAGAATACTAATTTAGTAAATTTCACTCAGTTCCAACTATACATACATAATGTGGGATATTTCATAAATTAACATTATTAATATTTACTTTAGATGAAAGTACATAAGAAACTGCAAGACCCTATTCTATTTTTGATAACATCTATTCATTTCGGCTTTAATCAGCGACTAATTTTTTTCTATCCTTTTCCCAGAACAAATGCAATTACAAATGTAAAATATTGTACAGGTCTCTAGAGCTGCATTTGCTATACAATTTTCATATGTAAGTCTCTCATGACCATTTATGTTATACAAAACTTCGACATTTATTATTTTAACTTAATGAGGAATCAGTCACTAACAAGATCACAATCTCAGCGAGAAGGAAATGTTTTGGTTTGTTCTGTCTGTATCACCATAGAAATCATTCAATGGGTCTATGTGACCCTGTTGAAGATGGGAGAATTTCACTGTGTGATGGGGTGAAGATATTAAAGTTTTAGTTAGCACTGTTGCTGTTAAGTGGCAGAAATGTTCAGAGTAGAGTTTGAACTCCGCGTGAGAAAAATGCAAGGTACTCTACGTGTCCAGTGACAGTGGCACCATTATGTGACTTGACCACCTCTCTACAACTGGATATCATAACCCAATAGGAGACTCCACTTCTTGTGTTGCTCTGTCTTGCATTGCCAGTGAACACGACCAAGTCAAGCACCATCAGTGAGTGAGCATCACCCACTTTCCCTGTCTTCCCTCCACTTGCCTGCTAAAGGGCTCAAGCTGTCCTCTGTAACAAAAGACCTGGACCTGATGCTTTGGTGTATTAGATAGAGAGCTGAGAAGCATTTAGAAAAAGAGTAAGAGATGGCCAGGAAATATAAATAGTTATGGAGCCAGGGAGGTACAGACTGGAGTGTGGAAGGTATGCTTTAGGGGAAAGATTTTTTTCTAGAGCAGTGAAACAGCAGGAGAAGTGAATTCAAAGGGGAAAGGATACAAAGTATTAGTCTTCAAGTGACATAAAAATCGGAATACCATTTAATTCCTAGATTTTCATATTGTATTTCTGAGGGGCTCACAATTACGGCACACTTTAAGAATACTGGTATAATTATTCTCAGACATTGAAATCATACACTATATAATATAAAACATTGTACTCAATTTGACCTCAAATTAAAATTGTCACTCGAGAGCAGGCGTCCTCAAACTTTTTAAACAGGGGGCCAATTCACTGTCCCTCAGACCGTTGGAGGGCTGGACTATAGTTTGAAAAAAAAAAACAAAAAACTATGAACAAATTCCTATGCACACTGCACATATATTATTTTGAAATAAAAAAACAAAACAGGAACAAATACAATCACACGGCCTCATGTGGCCCGTGGGCTGCAGTTTGAGCACCCCTGCTCTAGAGTTTAGCAAGAGTGAATATTTATCATGTCCTAGAATATAGAGCACCAAAAGCACATAAATATTTGAAGATAATCAAATCTTAAAATACATAGAGCCAGAAGCTATCCTGTGAAAAATTCTTTCAAACATTAAATATGCATGTCTGCCTATACAGTGGTACATCCATAATATATTATAGTGGTAAGTGAATAAATCAGTTTTTATCAATGAAAAATCAAATGGAAATTTTTCCTATTAAAAACATATTCAATATAACAACTATAAGTATGCACTGCACATTTTATTTTTAATTTTATAAAAATTATGAAAACACTACAATTATTCCCTGTCAAAAGTATAGTTCTTCTAAACCAAAGATGTTGCCAATAATGGATTATTAAAATGAAAGATAAAGATAATTTTCTAACCCATCAATAAAAACTTTTAATCAGCAGAGCTAAAGACTAAACTATTTGTCTATCCTCTCTACATAAAATATTATACAGTGTTTTCATTAAAAAGAAGAAAAGATATTAGTAAAGCATCACAAGAATGGAGAAGCATGAATCCTATGTTCTCAATCTTGTTATGAGGACAATTAATGACAGTTAATGACACGGTGGGGTGGGGGAAGGGGAGAGAAGAGAGAGAAAGAAGGAGGGTGTGGTGGGAGAATGGAAGAACGAAGAGAAGGAAGGGGGGGGTCTTAGTGTGTGCCACACCTTTTGGGGGCAAGACACAATTGTAAGAGGGACTTTGCCTAACAAATGCAATCAGTGTAACCTAGTTTCTTGTACCCTCAATGAATCCCCAACAATAAAAAAAAAAAAAAAGGAAGAAGAAAAGAAAAAGCATATAGTCAAAAATGAGAAAAAAATGTATTATGGAATAACCTCAGACAAGTTTTAAAAAATATTTTTTAGTTAGCTTCATTTTGAGATGTTTATACTATTCGTTAACTTTTAGAATTTTGTAATTTCATCAGTTTGTTTTTCTCATTTAAAATTAATATTTATTTTCCTGCCCAGTTAGTACTGGCATTACATATGTTACTTTTTTTTTTAAGCAGCTCCTCCAAATTGACACATCCCTGACTGTATTGGCCACGTGTCTCACAGGTCTCAGCCATAAAAAAAAAAAAAAAAAAAAATGGAGATTTTGCAGCCTTTGTACTAATCTGGATGGAGGTAGAACACATTATTCTTAGTGAAGCATCACAAGAGGGGAGAAGTATGAATCCTATGTACTCAATTTTGATTTGATGACAATTAATGACATGGTGGGGCATGGGGGAAGGGGAGAGCAGGCAGAGAAGGAGGGAAGGGCTGAGGAAGGGGGAAAAAAGAACAAGGAAAGAAAAGAAAATGGTGACTAATCTTCACATAAATTGGTTTTAATTTTCACCAAGTATATTACTTAAACATTAATTTTCAACTCAACATGTTAATATGTTGTTTAGGATATTGTATCCTCATTTATAAGTGACATGTGTTTGTAATTTATCCTTTATAATAATACATTTTTTCCAACTTTAATGTCGGGTGTACCCAGATCAAGTAGAATGATTTTGATGTATTTCTTCTTTTTCTATTGTCTATAAGATTTAGCATGATCTGTTTTTTGAAATTATCTTTTACTTTTATTTATAAATATTAGTTGTCTATTTTCTGATACTTAAAAAAAAAAATAAGAAATTAACTGATGACTCCATACTGAATCTCAGAGTCAAAGCATTCTATAGTAGACATACTCTTATCTGACAATGTGACTGTTACTTTCTTTGCATTATTATTATTATTGCTTAATATTTTGATGTAGCAATTGTCGGATTTCTTTTCTGAATGTATTTGTTTGTTCTTTACAAGGTTTTTGTTTCTAATCCTTATCTTAAACATTGTTACTGGTATTATAAGTCTTTTTAATTTTGTGAAGGCAAAAAAAAAAAGGAAACCTAATTAACACGTGTATATGCAAAAATAAAAATTAAAAAAGAAATTAAAGCTACACTTAAAATTGTAAAATTAATTTTTCTATTTCAGAAAATGGAAAAAAAACTACTGTCAACTATTCAAGGCCATACTAAGCAAAACTAATTTCTTTCTAAATAAGATATTAAAATCAAATATGACATCAGTATCAATTACTTTATAAATAAGACATCAGTGTTACACAGTGATACTTACAAAATTCGTTCCTTTTTCAGTTTGGTTACTTTCACTTGTAAACCTGAAAAGTAGAAAGAAAAAAACTCCAGTATTTTCTTTATTCATTTTACTATCTCTTTTCTTTCTTTCTTTCTTTTTTTTTTTTTTTTTTTTTTTTTAAGAGAGTCCCACTATGTTGCCCCTGGTGTCACAGCTCACAAAAACCTCAAACTCTTGGGTTTAACCCAAGGGTTCTCAACCTGCGGGTTGAGATCCCTTTGTAATGATGAAAATACATCGTGGCATTAGGAAGGTTGAGAACCACTGGCTTAAGCGATTCTCTTGCCTCAGCCTCTCAAGTTGCTGGGACTACAGGCACCCACCATAATGCCTGGCTATTTTTTGGTTGCAGTTGTCACTATTGTTTAGCAGGCCTGGGCCGGGCTAGAACCTACCAGCCTCGGTGTACGTGGCCAGCACCCTACTCACTAAGCTATGGGTGCCAAGCCCATTTTACTATTTCTAAAGCAATTATCTACCTTCTATGAAGCAAATGTTAAGTCACTTTAGTCTGGTTTTTGAATAATGAAGGAGGTCCCACTAGTTTGTATTTTTCCTCTTGTTTGTTCCTTAGTCTATCACGTAACAGCTGAGTGGAATGAAATTTTCCCCACTTTAAGTGAGTTATTTCCTTTCAATAGCAGGGACGAGCATATAATTAGAAGTTCACTATAAATAAAGGTCTATGTTCTAACATAGCCTATGTATTTGCCCACAGCAATGGTGTTTACATAGGCTCAAATCTCCTGGGATTATACTAGATTGTGGCAGGAAGTCTAGGATTAGGCACAAAATTGCTCAGGGATAAATATTTAACAAAGGACACTGGTATTTTTATCTCAAGATATTTGTTACATGTATTTTTCATTTTAATTAAGTCTGACACAAATCGTAAGAGAAGACTATTAGCTGTGGGAGTCAGGTACTGAGTCAGGTACTGAGAAAAATATAGACTGATGGACAGTGAAACCGCAAGGAAGGATATAGACAAAATAGGGTGACATTTCTAATTTATATGAATAGTCATCAACCAAAGAATAAAAAGTCAAACAAATGTGATAATACATATAAAATCACTAGCAACTAAATATAAATGCAAACCAATATAATTGCTTAGCAAAATTATAAAAATTATAATACCCAATATTGATAAAAGCATCATAAAACTATACTCCCATCCTTTGCTGAAGACATTGTAAATTGGTACAATTCTTTTGGAAAGGAACTTAGCAATATGGTAAGTCTTTTTCATCAGTATCTTACTTCTTAGATACCAACCTATAAAGAAACTTAGTCATAAAAAATAAGTAACAATTTATAGCAATGTGAAATGCTCAAAATAGAGATATGTTCAAGTAAAAAAATTTTTCTTGAGGCAGGGTCTCATTCTGTCACCCAAGCTGGAGTACAATAGCTGGATCATACTTTACAGTAACCTTAAACTTCTGGGCTCAAGAGATCCTCCCACCTCCGCCTCCCAAATAGCTAGGACAGGTGAGTGCCACCACACCAGCTACTTTGAAAAAATTATTTTTGTGGAGATGGGGGTCTTGCTATATTGCCTAGGCTGATCTCAAACCTCTAGCCTCAAATGATCCTTCCACCTGTTGAGGTGTTGAGATTACAGACATGAGCCACCATGCCTGACCCTATTAAGAAAAATATAATATAACTACTAGAATAATACACTGATATTAAAATCATTTGATAAAAATATTAAGACTAGCAGCAAGAAATATATTATGAAATATAAATGTGTAACATAAGCCTATACAATCTCTGATTAAAACTATTTTAGTAACTTATTATGTAGCAATATAGAAAATGATTAAAAGATTTCAAATAAAAAAAAACTAACAAAAGGGGGGGGGGAAACTATTTCAAAACAAATAAAGGCTGGGCGCAATGGCTCATGCCTAGTACTCTAGGAGGCCAAGGCAGAAGGACTGTTTGAGCTCACCAGTTCAAGACTAGCCTAAGCAAGAGACCCCCATTTGTAAGAAAAAACCAGGTGGATGTTGTGGCAGACACCTGTAGTTCCAGCTACTTGGGAGGCTGAGACAAGAGAGTAACTTAAACCCAGAAGTTTGAGGTTGCTGTGAGTTATGAAGCCATGGCAATCTACCCAGGGCAACACAGTAAGACTGCCATTAAAAAAAAAAAAAAAAAAAAAAAGGAAAACTAACAAGAACATATTAAAAGTCTAATCATTGATCCTCCAGCTCGATAATACTCGGAGATTTCAACACTCCTTTGGCAGTGTTGGATCGATCCTCCAGAAAAAAGCTGAGCAAAGAAATTTTAGATTTAAACCTAACCATCCAATATTTAGATTTAACAGACATTTACAGAATATATCATCCCAACAAAACTGAAAACACAGACTTCTCATCAGCCCATGGAACTTACTCCAAAATCGACCACATCTTAGGTCACAAGTCTAACCTCAGTAAATTTAAAGGAATAGAAATTATTCCTTGCATCTTCTAGTACAACCATGGAATAAAAGTTGAACTCAGTAACAACAGGAACCTGCATACTCATACAAAAATATGGAAGTTAAATAACCTTATGCTGAATGACACCTGGGTTAGAGATGAGATTAAGAAGGA
>CAUYPK010031265.1:0-57017 GCA_963574355.1 Loris lydekkerianus
CAATTGCCCGGGGGGAGGGGGGGGCTAAAGTATCTCAAGAATGGAAGCAAATGTATCCAATGAACTCAGCCCTACTATGAAACTAAATTATGGCTTTCATATAAAAGCTATAATTCAGTTATAACCTAAGAATATGGGGAAGGGGGAGAGGGGATGGGAGGGAGGGGGAGGATGGGCGGAGGGAGGGTGATTGGTGGGATTACACCTACAGTGCATCTTACAAGGGTACATGTGAAACTTAGTAAATGTAGAATATAAATGTCTTAACATAATAACTAAGAAAATGCCAGGAAGGCTATGTTAACCAGTGTGATGAAAACATGCCAAATGGTCTATGAAACCAGTGTATGGTGCCCCATGATCGCATTAATGTACACAGCTATGATTTAATAATTAAAAAATTAATATAAAAAATTATGTCAAAAAATTTGTCATGTCTCCTTAATTGCATAATATTTTTGTATTGACTGTTATTGATCCTATTAATTCTATAACTACAGTGATTTGTGTTTTCTGCTCCTAATACCATTTTCCCATTCACTTTGTTATGTTTAGTGAATAGTTTTGCAGGATGTGAGGTTTTTTGGGAAATGCCTGTACTTTTTAATATTGTAATATGTCCATGAACTTGACTGCAGTCAGATAGTATTTGCCAGCTATACAGTAAATCTTCCTAGGAAGACTCAAGTATACTGTGATGAATTATAAACTTTAAGTACTAAATCTCTAAAAAGAAAAATCAGCTGAAAAAAACAGTATCAGAGAAAATATATACTAAATTACTGGCCTATAAACATATTATTACTTTGAAATGGAAAGAATTATTGTTTTCATTTCCATATGTATGGTATAAATACTATTTGGTTGATTAATATATTTAAGATATAATTAACTACTTTAGGTTTGTGTAACTTCATCACCTAAATCAGAAAGAGTATGTTTGTTTAATTCAAATTAATCATGTCTTTGTGCAAGGAGGCAGAGCTTTTCTTTACGATATGTGTATACACATACAAACACACATTAAAGCATTAAATGATGTCTTTGTATTTAATAGGACAACTGAATTTATGGTTCTTGGCTAACTTTCTTTTTAATAGAAAAATTGTAATTTTTTCAAGGAAAAGTAGTGGTAATTTAAGAAAACTCATATTTACTAACAAACTTAAAAAATTTAAGACATTTTGAGTTTTTAGGGAAGAAATAAAGGTTATGACTAAAATAAACTTATATGTTTTATGAATTATGAAGCACCTACAGCCATTAGTAAGCAGAAGCTATTAGGTAAGGAGAGGGGAGAGAGTGAGTTTATACAGAGAATAAAGAAGGAGGGATGGACTAGGTGAGTGACATGCATCACTCACAGTTAGAGATATAATAATTTTAATAGGATAGTTAGGTCAGGAGTCAATGAGAAAGGGATAGTTGATTAAAAAGGTGAAAGATATGTCCATACAAAAACTTGTGCATAAATGTTCACAACCATGTTATTCATAATATTTAAGAAGTTAATAAGCCAAATGTCATCAAGTGATGATTAAATATGGTACATTCATATAATGGGATATTGTTCACCATAGAAATGAATGAAGTTTGATATATGGTATAACAGGTATGAACCTCAAAGACATGGTAAGTAAAAGAAATTGGAAAGAAAAGGCTACAAATTGTACTATTCTATTTATATGAAATAATCTAGACTAGGTAAAATCACAGAGTCAGAAGAAAGTAGATTAGTGGTTTCCAGAGTCTAGGAAGGAGGAGTGGTGAGTGGTGGTTGTTTCTGTGTATGGAGTTTTAGGGGGCAGGATGAAAATATTCAGAATTTAGATAGCAGTAATGATTAGGCAATCTTGTGAATATACTAAAAATTACTAAATTATATACTTTAAAGAGATGATCTTTATAGTACATGAATTATATCAATATATATGTTCTTCAGATGAAGATTTGGGCAACGTCTGAGCTTGTATGGCTGAACGAAGTCTCTTTAAGTAAAAGGCAACCAGATTGGCCTTGGAAGTGGAAAGAGGTGATAGGAGTTCACAGTCTTTCCAAGCTGAGGCCCACCCTTCAACAATAAAGGTGACAGACCCTGAATATTGTGCTATTCAAGCCCAAAGTAGGGCAGATCTCTGAGAGTCATGTCACAAAGACCTCTCAGAACATTGCAGCTATCTTTGAGCATAACAAACAAGTCTGTCTCAGGATTGAGTGCTTCACTAGTGTATTATATAGATTACTGGCAAAACGATTCCCAGTTCACTGGATTTTTAATCGTGATGCTTTCATGTTCAGATCCATGGTCAGAACTATAGTGGGCTGCTCTAATGGTCATGGACTGAAAACTCCACTGCCATAGTGAAATAGCTAATCCCACTTCAACAACCAAGTTCTCAAAGGTAAGAGATTGATTAAAATACTGAATTCACATACTTAATGAAACAAAATCTAGAGGGACCTTATTAAAAAACACTTGCTTGCAAATAACTTATTTATCACTTCTACATAAAATCCTGTTCTTACCATGTATAATATTGACATTACCAATTGAAGATAGACTAATGTCAAACTTATATTTTTAACACTTAAAAACTGATGTGTTTGTCCATCAACTGATGAATAGTAAAATTAAGAAATATCCATACAATGAGGTACTTTCACTGATAAAAATGAAGTACTAATATATAAAGTTGGACAATTAAGTTTGTGAAATTATCCTAGAAAAAGTAATACCTACTTCATTGCCAAATATGACTGCAGTCATCAGATAGCTGAGGGGAATATTTTGAAGTGATCATAGTGGCTTTTTTATTATTTATTTATATTTTTAATTAAATCATAGATTTTTAATAATGAGGGATGTAGCACTTTTCTAGGATGGATTTGTGAACTTCTTTGTCAGACCTTGTACAATGACAGCTATGAAGGCCATTCCATAAAAAGAGTTCCAGAAAATACTCTGAAAGATGGACTAGGCACTAGTGTTGGTGCATAGCTTCCCCAGAGGAGTACCTCAAAGGTGCCAGTAGTGATATTCAGCAATGAGGTATATAGCACTTTTTCTAGGATGAGTTCACAAACTTAATCATCTTACTTCATATGCTACCAAAGCAGATAAACTTCTAAAACATTATGTCAAGTGAAAGTAGGCAGACACAGAAGGACACATATTGTAGGATTCCATCTGTATAAAGTGACAAGAATAGGCAAATACATTAAGAAGGAAGGAGATAAATTGTTGCCAGTGGCTGAGGACAGTGGGGAAATGGATGTGACTGCTTAATAAGTACAGGCTTTCTTTTTGAGGTGAAAAATTTCTTGAATTAGAAATTGGTGATGGTGGAACTCTGTGCATATACTAAAATGTACTGAATCATATGCTTTAAAATTTTTAATTTCCTGGTAGGTAAATTTTTTCAATACAAATTGTATGTTAAATATACTTCAAAATACAGTGAAGGAAGTAAAGAAGCCATTCCAGTAGCTGGCTAAGGAGAGTTCAATACAGAGTAAATAGTAAATTCAAAGACTTCGACTTATACCCTAGTGAAGTGAGAAGTCATTGAAAGTTTCAGTAGAGGAAAAACATGATCTGACTTGGGATTTTGTGTGGAGAAGAGAATGTAGGAACACAGATGTAAGTCAGGCGGCCCACTCAGTGGGATTCTGTAATAATTCAGTCAATGATTGTTCTTTTGACTGAAGTATTAGCAGTGGACATAAGAAGAAGTGTTTATATTTTGGAACACATTTTTAAGTTTGAGACAACAAGATTATCTGATAAGCTTGATGTGGAGCATAACGAAATGAGGAGTCAGTGATGACTTCTACTTTTTTCACCCACGCGGTTAAAAGAACAGTGTTGCCTTTTTCTGATGAGGGAAGAGTATAGAAATACCAGCTTAGGGATTTTAAAAGATTTGGACACATTGTATTTAAGATAAATGTAAATTATTCAGTGAAAATTTTGAGTAAGAAGTTGCATATATGCAGGGCATCTGTATGCGATATATATTGTATGTCTTCTGACTGGTCAATATTCAATCAAACTGATTCTTACTTTAACATATACTTTGTATATTATGAGTGTTATGTCTGAGTGTACGTAGTTTAGCAACAGTTTACCTAGAATAGTGGTTTTTGTCATAAAATGTTTAAAAAAAAATCTGTGGATATATGATGGGAGATCATTCTCTTAACAACAAAAATATTACTTGGAACGTTTATGCTAGGTTTTGGAGATGCAATGACTATCAAGATAAAATTGTTCTCGTGGAGCTTATCACTCTAGTGAAGAAGCTAGACAAATAGGCAATTGAAATATTGTGTGATTAAGTGATCCAATAAAGGGATTACAATGTGCTATACTAAAATTAGAGAGGGATATTTAATACAATCTTTAAGACATGTGAAGTTTCCTGGAGGAAAGCTATCTTAGTTGAGATCTTAAAAATGAATAAGAGTTTGCATCAATAAATAAATAAATAAAGTACAGTGGGGTCGTAAAGTGTATATGGGGTAGAGGAAGTAGCACGTGCAATGCTCTGAATATGAGAGACACAATGAGTATTTTTGGAGCTGTGCACAGTTCAGTATGATTACAGCTTGAAACACTATAACATAGGGATAAGGTAGTTAGTGACAACAGATGAGAAATGTACTTGCATACCTCATTAAGAAATTTGAATTTACTCACTATGTTCTTGGCTGTGCAGAAACTTTTTAGTTTCATCAGGTCCTAGTAGTGTATTTTTGATGCTGCTTCAATAAAAAAAATAAATCTTAAAAAAAATCTAATGGAATATATCAAAGAAGATCTAAATAAATGGAGAGACATTCATTGTTTGTAGATTGGAAAATCCAATGTAGAAAGGATATCAATGTCTCCAAATTTAAAATAAAATAAAATAAAATAAAACAAAATTGAACAACAATATCAAAAACAGAGGAAGAAATCCTTAGGAAACGGAAGAGTGGCAAACATTTTGTGTATAGGCCATGGAAGAAGAATTATCAATAAGAGTGTTTAGAGAAGTGGACGATCAGAAGAGGGAAATATTTTAGAGCAAAGAAGAGGTTTAGAAGGTGGAATGAGTGATTACTAATTTCATAGTAATAGATAGGATAAAAGTGAACAGGAGGTCATTAGATTTATCAGTAAGATATTAGTAGATATTTTAGATTATTAGTGATTCTAATGATAGAAAGTCAATAGAATGAGGGGATAGAAGCCAGGTAACAGTGGATTATGAAGCACAGCTACAGGAGTGAGTAAAAATTTTGAATATTGGTAATTCTTGCAGATCTTTGACAGTGACAGCGACAGTGGCTAAACAGAAGCCAGAGACAAGATCATGGAAGTATAGGTTACTGAAGCTTAATTACTGACACAATTTATGTAGTTTTCAATGCAAAGACAGAATAATCTGATATCTGCTGTGTTGGGAGAAAGGTAAAGAATTTCACATGTAAAGAATATTGTGTTTTTTGAAGATTTTGCATTATTACCTAGGTAATAGGGTAAAACCTTTATGATTACTATGGGAATAATTATGAAATAACATCAATAGATACAAAAATATCACTGTTATCTAAATAACAAGCCGTGAAGAAATGAGAAATCGTTATCACAGTCAGTGAAATTAGTTGAGAAATGCTTTCTGAAGAGAGTTAGGTTGTTTTTGATTGAAACATCAGGGTTCTCCCGAGATTTATGAAGAGTTTCCTGGCTATGATGTGATTTATTTAAGAATACTAGTCTTAAAATTCTAGTCAGCCAAACAAGGAAGCAAGAATCACTCATACTATGGTGTAGGTGATGGTGGTGTTAAGGAATATCTTTAATTTACCTTGATTATTTCCTTACCTTTATTCACAACCTCAGTCAAGCATAGGAAGTCAGATTTTGAGCAAACTACCTGTAGCCTTAAGTGGCAGGTGCCAAGTTCTTTTTTTCCTTTGGAATGGTGACATGAGCTTACCACTAAAAAGATCCACAGTTCTTAGTAGTATATTAATTATTAAATATATATAGTACATATATTTTTTTCTTGAGTAGATATTTGACTTTAGTGCTCAACCTCCAAATGAAAGAGTGTTTAGAATTCACGGTGATGAATATTTTGCGGACAAAATTTTATCTTCAGCAAGTAATTTTCAGAATATATTTTGAAATATATAATGCTTAATGTTTACTATAACCTGGTACACTGGCTGTTTTTTTTTTTGTAAACAACAATGAGAAAATAAAACATCTTGATTCACTTTACCATCTGGCTTGGACTTCAGTAGATAATGTGTTACTAGTAGTGACTCTGTTAAATGAGGTTATTTTTTATTGCACACTTAGTATATGCCAGGCACCGTGCTAGTGCTTTAAATGAACTACCTCATTGTTAGCAGAGAATTTTCCACAGGTCTCCTATATTTTTGCATGTTTTGTAAGTAGACTCTACTTTGTCTGTGATTATCTTTTTCACAGGTGTATGTATTGAGAGCACTCTTAGAAACAGTGTCTTTCTCCAGAGCAAAGGACAAGTTTGGTCATAGCCTTGCAAAATTAGATAGTTTCTCCTTCTGAAGCAAAAGGCAAGGTTATGGCCCATTATAAAAGATATGTGTTTCCTAAGCTGTGTTTCCTGTAATGCCATACACTACTTCTTTCAGTGTCACCTGGTCCTCTTTGTATTATCCTATGGGAAATGGGTTTGAGTAATCAACACAAACACTGATATGCTGGCTATTGTCATTGCAGTAATTAACTGTTTATTGTTTCTTAAGGGGGAATCTCCTGTCTTCTACCAGCTTCCTGAAACTGGAAAGCTAACTCATTAGCTTAAAAGTAATTTAAAATTTCAGACCCTTTACAATTCTTAACACTTGTAACATATAACAACCCTACCAAGATAATTGCTTTATTATTCTCATTTTGCATGTTCCAAAAACTGAGAGTCACCCATCCAAAGATCAATAGTTAGTACATGATAGAGCTGGGATTTGAACCTAAGTTTCTCTGTCTACAGAGGCCACATTCTCAAGCTTATGCTACTAAAGTCTAGTTCAGTTCAAGTCCTTGACTTGACCTTTTCTCTGACTGCATAATGAAATCTAAGGAAATTGAGTTTGAATAATTCTGGGTGAGGATAAGCAGCGTCATGCCAGAGGTTGAATGTTCATGTCAGTGGGAGATAAGAAAAGTTCAAAAAATATTCAATTCTTACATCCAACAAATCCTTGTTTGTTTAATAACCAGGTTTATGTCTAATAAAAAAATTAACATAAACTTAAATCCTAATATACTGACATTTTTGCTGGCTTTAAATAACATCCATGAAAGATGACATTTTTTGTTTAAAATTTTAAAAACTAACTAAAAAACCCCCCAAATTCCTGAACTCTTCCCAACTCTACAAACCTAGATGTAAGGCTACTTACTTAAAGACTAAAAATGACAAAAGTGAGTTTTTTCAAAAGATCCTGATTCCTCCAATTTTGTATTGTGGCATAGATATTTTCATTCTTTTTTTTTTTTTTTTTTTTTTTTTTATAAAAAGTGTAAAATTTTTGTACTCTGTTGTGTGCAGTGCTGTCACAGCTCATAGCAACCTGAGACTCTTGGGCTCAAGCGATCCTCTTGCCTCAGCCTCTTGAGTAGCTGGGAGTATAGGTGCCCACTGCAACACCCGGCTATTTTTAGAGCTGAGGTCTCCCTCTGGCTCAGGCTGGTCTTGAACTCGTGAGCTCAGGCAATCCACCTGCCTCCGCCTCCTAGAGTGCTAGAATTATAAGTGTGAGCCACCAAACCTGGCCTGATATTTTCATTCTTATAATAAGTTTATATCTGCTTTTCAGTATATATAAGCAGCATGGCACATAAGTGGTGCTCAATAAATGTCATTTGAGTAATTGTAAAGGCTTGTGATTCTTCATAGAATGATAACATGAATAAATTGGTCAGAGCTTTGGCCCTTTCAGTCTCATAATGCATTAATGTTGCGTTTTTGTAGTTTGGTGTAGTTATGTCTGCACTCATTTGAAAATCCCTTTTCCAACAAGAGCAGAGATATTAAAAAAAAAAAAAAAACCTTCCTTATTTTTCTAATCATTTTTAAGGAGCAGAATTCATCAAAGGCCTTGAGATCCTATTCATTTGTTCATTTGTTGCTCATTCCTGAATTTTGCTACAAAATTGGTTGATTGTTTACATTTTGAGAATGACAATCTCACCAATGACTAGATAGATTGATTGATAGCTATGCATAGGAGTCAGTTCACATTATAAAATGTCAGAAAGCAACGTTTTACTTTGTTGATCATTAGATGGTTTCTGGAATTTGCAAGAAAATTATTTCGAAGTGAAGCTAAAACAATTAAAGAAATAACTCAGAAAAGTTTCAACTGTATTCTGAAGCATTTTATCTAGGGCTTTATATTTTATGTATGAAAATATAATAAAATTCTATTTCAGTTAGGATCTTTTTGCTTAGCCCTGGTGATATAGCAAATTTACATAAGTTCAAACTCTAAAACAGAACTCTGGATTTTATATTATGGTATAAGCATGTTTTAATAAATGGGAATTAGAAAGGAACATTTAGATTTTTTATGTACATTTAAAATCTTGAATCTTACTCTTCTCCCCAGAGAACCGAAGATTGGTCAACATTTTCCCTTAGAAATACCCCTGGTAAAAAAAAAAATATATATATATGAATTATGAATTAAACTATAATAGCTAATATTAAACTATGGAAATAGAAAATGAGGTTTATTTAGGAATTTTCAAATTCTTCTGCACTATACATATTAAGATTATTCTTTAGATATTATCTTTACACATTTGCTTTCTTTCTGTTAGCTTCCCCAAAATGGCATGGATAACCACAAGTTAGTTTGGCTATTAAGCAATGTTAGCATCTGACTTTTGAGGGTAGCCAGGGGCTAGTAGCGAGGAAACCTTGGTTCTAAACCACTGACCCGCTCCGTCAGCTTGTCTAAGTTCTCCCCCTGTCTACGTATTATTTCTATAGGTGATACTTACCCTGCCCATTTTCCGGGGCTGTTGGGAGAATTAAGTACGATAATAGATATGGACATACTTAGAAATCAGATTACAAATGTATATAATTCTAAATTATTGCTTCACTATCATTGCAAAGCCCTTGTCTTTACATTGGGGGCTTTAAATGTGTTCCTTGTCCTCCTCAGGATATGAAGGGGGAGAGAAAAAATATATAATCACTATTCTTGCACACTTGTCATTCTGCCTCCTCAAACTTGCGCAGCTCTAATTGTACCTAATGAAAGAAAAGTAACATTTTTAGGTTCCAGTTGCAGGAAACATTTAAATAGAACTGGCCTCAGGCATTTTTCAAAAGAAAATGTAAATAGTGCAAGATTATTAGCAGGGACTGTGCCTGGGCTGGATTACGTGACTAGTAAAAATCAACCTGAGTCTCAGACTGTCAGGCAGCCTTGATCTCTAGTCTCTCAGGTCATCTGTGGTGACAGCAAGACTCACACCAGACCTTGTTTTTGAGTTCCAGCGACCTTGGTCATCTTCAATGGCTAGGACTTGTTCATGGATTAACAAGCAATTTGTCGGCATCCATTCGCACATCAGGGACCAGAGCAGAAGTGTATGCACTCAGGGCTCTGGCTTAAGGTTGTTTGTAGCTCAGCAGTTGTCCCCAAGGTAGATTCCCTGCCCTTATCCCTACCCTAAATTAATGCAATGCTGCTGACATTGCCTACATCAGTTATACTTTGGAAGAGGAGAAGAATAAACATATGAAAGCATCCACAGTCTTGTGCCTGGAAACCTTACTTAGAGGTCTGGGCTTTACTATAGAAAATATTTGTCCAAGAACCTCCCAGAAGGTTTCGTGAAATTCTTACTAACCTTTAATCTCCAAGATTCTGGCCTTTGCCTAGTAGCTAATATTCATAGTACCTGGAAGTCCCTTCCTGCCTTAGTTGCTTTCTCTTGATTCACTTTTTTTGTTCCTAAGTTAGGGTATCCTTTCAATCCTTTCAAACTTACATGGCTCTCTAATACTAGACATTTTGCCCTGCTAACCTCTTCTAGACTCTTTCAAGTCAAGTAACACTCCTAATCCAGAAGTCTGTCTTAAACCCATTGCTGCCAGTATGGTGTTTTTATATATTGGCGATTTTTCACATCACATATAAATTATAATTATATATTACATTATTATATAGGTGTATGTACACATGCATGTGTGTCTATATGTAACTATTATGTATGTATGTTAACAGTGTGCAGAATAATGTTGGCAGTACCTACAATTCTGATTATAGCTACGATTTATTGAATCCTGCTATGTGCCACATACTGCATTAGGTGTTTTACGTACATTAGTTTATTTAAAACATGGTCAGAAGAGGCCAGGTTTATAATTATTCTAACTAAAAATGTAAACCTGTTTTTGCTCATCGTTGTATAACGAAAGGAACTCATTTCTCCCACCTCCAATGGAGCCACCATAAAGAGATTCTTATCCTCATTTTTCAGGTGAGGAAACTGAGATGCAGGTTAAATAAGGTTGTGTAAGGTCACAGATCTAGTTGAAACTAGAGGGTCTTTGATCAATGGAGGTAATTTGGTAAGAACCACTATACTAGACTGGTCATTTTGTCCACTGTATTTTCTGCCCAGGGCTAAATACCGTATATACTCGAGTATAAGCCGAGTTTTTTCAGCACAAAATTTGTGCCAAGTTTGGGTTTTTTGGCACAAATTTTGTGCCGAAAAACTCGGCTTATACTCGAGTATATACGGTATATCTGAGGTAGGGAGCTTCTTTCAGGGCATTGGACATTCCAGCTACTGAGTCTATTATTGAGACCTCTGGTCAACAGTTCTCTTTCCGTGGGGGTATAACCTAATAATGGGAAGATATTTAATAAGTAAGTCTCTTTCACCTGTGTGGATAAACACCACGGAGCAGACAGGATCAAAAAACTGTAACATCAAGAACTGCTCACACCCTTTGGATATCTAGCAGAGGTGATTCTCTTTCTTTGGTGTTAGATTCTTCTTCATAACTGTGACCACTTAGATTCCTTCTATCCTCTGACCCTGTCCTAGTCTGCCTGTGTCCTAGATGTAGCCAACACATTCAATAGCTAATATGGTGATGCAGAAAACATGACTAACCTTTCTCTTAGAGGTGGTCCAAGAATACATGCAAATTGACCGGGTCATATTTATACAAGGAATGTGACATTTGGCTAGCCATATGCCTGAATCAGAGGAAATGAGGGTTTGTACCATATGAGATTGATGTAACAGTGAAGAAGAGATGATATAGTTCTCAAATAATATATCTTTTATTTAATCATCCAGCATTTACTGAGAACTTACTATTTATTCATTTAGATCCCAGAGATAGAATGATGAACAAGAGCAATAAATTCTTTGCCTTTATTATTTTGCACTTACCAAATAAATATCAGAAGGTCAGAGAAGAGCCAGGGATGGTGCCTCATGCCTATAATCCTAGATACTCAGGGAGGCTGATGTGGAAGGTGGACTTGAGGCCAGCCTGGACAACATAGCAAGACCCCATATCTTAAAAAAATTCAAACAATTAGCCAGGCATGGTAGCATGTGTCCTGGATACTCAGGAGGCTAAAGTGGGAGGATTGCTTAAGGCCCGGAGTTTGAGGCTTCAGTGAACTATCATTGTTGCCACTGCACTCCAGCCTGGGTGACAGAATGAAATCTCATTTCCTCTGATGAGAAAAGTATCAGGAAAGAGGGCAAGTACAAAGGTCTGTGATTTGAATAGGCTTAGTGTGTTAAGGAACAGAAAATGCCAGCATGAGCAAAGAAGACAGTGCTGTGATGGGCTAGATCATGTATAGCTTCCTGGAGGCAAGAGGGCTTAGACATTAGAACCTCTATAGTTGACCACCTCCCCATGCTAACCACCTCTTTAAGTTGCTTAAGTTGACTAAATTTTCATAGACCAGACATGCACCTCATGTAGGCATTGGCACAGTAAGCCTAGTTCCTTATGTTGTCCACCTCTGTATGTTGACCAACTTGTTACAATCCCTTGGTGGTCAACTAACAGAGGTTCTATTGTATTATTATTATGGCTTTAGATTCATGGCATTGAAAAATACTAGTTGTTAGTATTCATTTGGTAGAAGGAAATGTTATCTTAGAATGGTAAAACTCAACAGCCCTTGGAGTTAAAGGACTGGCCACGGGGAAGAGCAAAAATGGCTATAGCTCTAGTCATAGAGAAACAGGTTTTTGGTATCAGATTTTTTCAAAGTAGCAATATTGACTCTTGGCAAATAATTCTGACTATCTCAGAGTTTAGAAAATGGGTATAGCTCTTCTATATAGCCCTGTAACCACCTCATGGCCAGAGATGCACACATCAACATTTTCTTTTCAATCTTCTTAACAGTTGAACTAGAAATCTACTGTGTGTTGTTCAGTTGTTTCTGATTTCTAGGTAAGGTCCTAAGTGGAAAAGTCAACACTCATGAAATATACAGAGTACAAACAAAGTTATAAACACCCAATAAAGCCATTTTGTTATTTCTCTGTTGCTACAGGAACTCGACATATTGCATGAAAGTGTCAATGTCCTTGACTGTTGCAGAGAATGAATCAGGCCTGTGCTATAACAGCAGGATCCGCTATTTAGAAAAATCTGAAGTCACAAAAAGAAAGGAGATCTCCTGCCCAGACATGGATGACTTTAAAAAGTCCGATCAAGAGCCCGACGTTGTATGGTACAAGGTAACTCAGCATGGTGTCAAATGCATTTTTTACCTCAGTCAATAGCAGGCTTGATGGTAGGGAAAGGGAGAGATTTATTACTAGTTTTTGGTATTAGATAATTTCCCTGAGAAGAACCAACAGATCCACCACTAAATAATTCAGAGCTATGACTCCTATCTACTTCTGGGTTTCATGTATTTCTATCAGCCGGTATCAAAAGCAGTCCTGCCTTCTCCAACTGCTGAAAGTACATAAAATCTCCCTCCACCCTAACTCCTAAGAGAAAATGGAAAGAAGGGTAAAGATTTAAATAACACATAAAAGAAATTATTTGAGGGACCTAGAAATATTATTAACTGTTAGGAACAAAGGCCCACTATGACAAGTAGTACTCACAAAAAATAACAACTATTATCATGGTCTATACCAGTGGTATCCAATCCTTTTTTCTTTTCTGGTGCACATTGAAAGAATAAGAGTTGTCATGGGCTATTCATTAACTATACAAACACTAATGAAAACTAATGAGCAAAAGAAAAGATCCATGCATACTTTTCACAATCTCCAACACCACAGATAAGCAAAATAATTCTCAAATAATCTGCATGTGGTCTTCATGGGCTGCAGGCTGGACACTTCTGGTCTATACTGCTGAAGCCACTGGAGGAGAGAAATGGGCCCAGTGTAGGATGTACAAACACTGCTAAACTTAAGTTTAGATGGAAAGAAGCCACACTTAAAGGTTGAATAAAAGAGAGTTAAATGAAGGGATTATTTACATAGGTGTGAGCATAGTTGAGAGAACCAATGAGGGAAGAAGCTGTTAATTATCATTCCTAGGACAGCAGTGGGGAAGGAGAAATGTCACTGAAACATGGCAAGAGTGAAGTGGGGCTGTCAAGAACTGCAGCCTTGGGCAGTGGCCATAGCTCAGTGGATAGGGTGCTGGCCACATACACCAAGGCTGGAAGGTTCCAACCCGGCCCGGGCCAGCCAAAACAACAATGACAACTGCAACAAAAATATAGCCAGGGGCGGCACCTGTGGCTCAGTGGGTAGGACGCTGGCCCCATATACTGAGGGTGGTGGGTTTGAACCCAGCTCCAGCCAACTAAAACAGCACTGACAACTGCAACAACAACAACAACAAAAGTGAAGTCTTGTAGTAGGTGCCTGTAGTCCCAGCTACTCGATAGGCTAAGGCAAGAGAATTGCTTAAGCCCAAGTGTTGGAGGTTGCTGTGAGCTGTGACACTATGGCACTCTAGTGAGGGTGACAAAGTGCAACTCTGTCTCAAAAAAAAAAAAAAAAAAAGTATCTGGGTCTTGTGGCAGGCACCTGTAGTCCCAGCTACGTGGGAGGCTGAGGCAGGAGAATCGCTTGAGCCTAAGAGTTTGAGGTTGCTGTGAGCTGTGATGCCACGGCACTCTACCCAGGGTGACATAGTGAGACTCTGTCTCAAAAAGAAAAAAAAACAAAAAACTGCAGCCTTATAGGAATATATGAGGATGGCAGACAGGGCAGCAGCAGGCAGAATAAACATCCTATGCCGTCTCATCCTGCCCTCTGGTTTCCTGCCAGTTGCCTTTCTCTCCCTACCAGCCCCTGTCAAAGTCAAACAGATGGGATAGGGCAAAACCAGGAGATAGGGTCAATAGCCTTCAGCATCCTTGGGCATAGAGTGGGGCAGACAAGGGTGGAGAATGGATATAGAAGAAGTGGAAAATAACCACACAACCTTCCAACTATGATATTCTGGCTGCTAGTCTGGAGCCCCATGGTCCTATAACTGAGCACCTCCTGCCAGCTCTAAACCACAGGGGTTGACACATTGTATAGTCTTATAATGTGGTGTCTGGAGGTAACCAAGGAGGTTTTCTGCACATATGCTGTGCCCATTGTTGGAACCAAACACTTAGGACACATGAAGCATGTTGTTTCTTTAGGATCTGACTGACAGTTTAGGGAAGTCTAAACTTTAACTCCCACAGCTGTCATGTGCTTTTATGTTTAGAAGCATCTCCATTTACCTAGGGTAACTCACCAGCGCTTGTACTAAACTAGGACATTCAGATCTCTGTGTGAGTTGTTCTGCCTTTTGTTTCTTAATGAAGGTAATGTTGTGACAAGTAAAAAGGAACATGGTATTTGTTATTAACAAAGAGTATAGATAATTTAATGAGACCCTTCAATATCTTGTTCGTATTTATTAAGTGCTTAGTCTGGTGTGCCATTCACTGTGCTAAGTTTGCTTTCTATATCGCCTCATTTAAATCTCAAAGCAACTCTGTATAGTGGGTGCTATGAGTATAAACTCATAGAATAGAGGAAAAAAAAAAAAAAAAACAACCCTGAGACTTAGAGCGATGCAACTTGTCCAGAGTTACACTGCTAAAAATGCCTGATTTTGTATTCAAGGCAGTGTGACTTCATAGTTCATTTTCTTAATCACTACCCTGTCCTGCAATGGGCCTGGGGCAAAATCCAGCCTTGATCACATCAGAGGAACTTTTGTAAGATGCTGTGCTGGTACAGAAGAGCCTGGTGAAAGGGAATAAAATAGTTTTATTTCTGTTTTACAGTTGAGGAAGGGAAGTTGACCTGCCCAAGAGTTAGCTAGGAGTAAAATCCAGGACATGAGACTCTCCTTATAGTAGTCACTCTAGTATCTCATATTTTTATCTTTATGTTATATTCTTCTTTCTTTCCTCATGTCCCTAGATCTCACTATCATTATTACATACCAAAGCAATTTACTGATTGGGAAATGCTAACCCCCTCCTTGGAAATGGGTTAACAATTGTGAAGAAAATGGCTTTTCCAGCTCTGCCTAGATAATAATGTTCTGTTTCTATAACTTGTTTGTTAGTTTGTTTTGAGACAGAGTCATAGCTCACAGCAACCTCAAACTCTTGGGCTTGAGCAATCTTCTTACCTCAGCATCCAGAGTAGCTGGGACTATAGGTACCTGCCACAAAGCCGAGCTAGTTTTTCTATTTTTAGTAGAGATGGGGTTTCACTCTTGCTCAGGCTGGTCTCAAACTCCTTAGCTCGGGCGATCCTCTTGCCTCAGCCTCCCAGAGTGCTAGGGTTATAGGTGTGAGCCACCATGCCTGGCTAGTTGTCTGTAACATTTTAAAATTTATAAATAATAGTTATAAGGATGCTTAACATTTATTGAGTACTTATTGTATGCCAGGCTGTTTTTTAAGCACTTTAGATGGATTAACTATCTTTAGAACTACCATATAAATTAGGTATTATTATCCCTGTTTTATTGAAGAAGTTGTCTGGAGACTCAGACAAGTTAAGTGGCTTATCCAAAGTCACACAGCAGTGTGCTTACCCTCTTAGCCTCTAAATGATACTAATGGATCAATATAAAATACCAGAACCAAAATTTAAAGGAATATGTTGTTAAGTTTTACTTCTCCTACAAGGTTTCAAGTAAATCCCCAAAGAAAATGTATTGACGTACCAGGAAAATGTTACCTCTTACAGTCTATATTTGGATAATCTGCCCTGCCTGCTTTATAGCCTATGTGTTCATACCTCATGAACAAAAAGTGATTTTGATGGCTAGGCGTGGTGGGTCACGCCTGTAATCCTAGCACTCTGGGAGGCCGAGGCCAGTGGATTGCTTGAGCTCTTGAGTTTGAGACCAGTCGAAACAAGAACAAAACCCCGTCTCTACTAAAAATAGAAAAACTGAGGCAAGAGGATCATTTTTGAGCCCAAGAGTTGAAGGTTGCTGTGGGCTATGATGACATCATGGCACTCTATCCAAGATGACAGCTTGAGACTATGTCTCAAAGAAAAAAAGAAGTGATTTTTGCCCTGTCTGTAGTAACATGGAGAGTACATTTGTACGAAGTTCATTCTGGCACACATCCAAATTATAAATGTCTAATGTCTTACCTGTAGCATTTAAATAGTGAAAAGTTAGTGTTTTTCATGATCCTTTCCCCAGCCCTGTTTTCAAATATATGTAATATTTAAACTGGCCTCTTTTTCGTCAATCTCTGCTTTTGACTCTGTCTAATCATATTGCATCACTCTCACCTTCTGTTTTGGGTTTCCTAGGATATCTGAAAAATTCTGATAGGCCTCTGAGGCCTATCTTTCCATGCCTGTATGTAATCACAGTTGGTTAGGAAGGTCGAGGGAGATCTGGTGGCACTGGGAGCTGAAGATCTGTCAGAGCCTATAGAAAGATATATATTAATATAAGGATTCCTGAGTAAGCCAGTCCTGGCTGTCTATGGAATACAATGGATATGTGTAAGGGAGCTATCTGTCTTCTATCAGAAGCGTGTCCATTAGCTAAGCAAGGTGCATGGCTATGCTTTTAGAAGTTCTTCCTGACATTATATTAAGTTCACTAAGAAAAGTTTTGGAACATATTATTATGGTCCATGTTTTTCTCTTCTAAGAAATACTGTCGACAGCAATATTCTTTCTGATTCACCCATGCAAGTTTAACCTGCTTGGTTTATAAGTGTTGCTGCGAGGGCTTCATTTGTTTCCTTCCATGTGGCCTTCAGTCAGTGTCAGCTATAGATCTGGAAAGGGAACTTTTGCATGATGATTTTTTATGATTTAAAAAGAGTGTTAAACGAGTCTCAAAGCCTTAAGCATTTGCAATGGACTTTCAGGAGCAGTACTCCTTCCCCTAACACAATGTTTGGGTGGTTCCAAGAATTTAGAAGAGCCCAAATTTCACTGAATGATTAAGGAAAAGAGAGGAGTGGGCATCCGCCATCCGGTGACTACAGTGACTGAAGAAAATTTTATAGCTGTAAAAAAAAATTGTTCACGAAAACAATCAAGTGCCATTTAAGGATATATAAGTAGCACTATGGATTGGATTGCCAGCAGTGTCCAAAATGCTGCACGATTATCTTTGAGTCAGGAAAATTTCCTCCCAAAGGGTGCCTAACACTTGGATAGATGAGTAAAAGCGCTTCCATGTTGGATGGGATGAAGAAATGATGGTGAGATTTCTCTGAGGCAAGTCTAGATGTATTTCTGATCGTGATTGGTGATGAAACCTGGATTTGCTAGTTTGATCCAAAGAATAAGCATCAGTTGACAGTGTGAATGTCTTTCCCGAAGAAAATCCATCAATGAAAGTGAAGTGGCCCCTAAGTGTCCAAAAGAAAATGGTGGCAACTTTTCTTTTCCAATAGCAGTCATGTTGTACCTGTTCCTCTGGAGGAATAAAGGATTGTTACTACTCCATGGTACACAATGCTATGTCTAAGTTTTTGGGAAGCTTCAAGAATGGTGGTCAAGGACAGGACTGTGGCAGACCATCTTCTGTCATCACCATGTTTCCACTAACATCATTATTCAGTTCCTGGAGTCCACAGAGGTTAAACTTATGACCCATCTTCCCTACAGTACTGACCTGGCTCCGTGTGATTCTTTCCTATTTCCTACAGTAAAAAATCACATACATAGAAAAGTTTCTCCAGTTCTGAAGGTGTTGTTCATGCCTACAAAAGCGAGCTTACAGCACATGAAGAAAATGAGTGGTAAGAACATTTTCAAAAATGCTTTATAAGAATGCAAAAGTACATAGAATGTATTTTGAGAAAATATGCTAATCAAAATGATTTCACATTTCTTAATTTTTGTGTATCTCAAAAATTTCATAGTGTTCCTTGATGGGGCTTAGACATAAGAGCAAACTATTCAATAATGTTAGTATTTTTAGAAACATTTTAGAAATGAGAATATTATTTTATTTATTGACCTATGAATACTAAAATCACCTCATTATTCACCAGGCATACCATTGTCACAAAAGTGTAGAGTCCCTTTATCTCATTTCTAAACTAAAAAATCCCCTAAACTAAATAGAAACATCAGCAATGAAAATACAAATGCACACTTTGAAGTGAAGCATTTATCTTTGTAATTAGTTACTTAAGTTGGTAAAAGCCTAGTGTTAATGAGGTCAAGGCTACCAGTTTGAATCCTTCTTTTTCTTATCATAATATCGCAATTTCAGGTGTTTGCCATGAGTTATAAACAGCCTTGGTTGGGAATGATAGATTATTTTGTACAAATTTATTCATTAATTTATACATCTGGTCATTCATTCAACACCTATTTATTGGATCCCTACTTGTATATGGCACCTTGCTAAGAACTGGGAATTATTTCCCTCTTGTTATACAGGGAGATATATAAGTAAACAGCTTCTTCTCAAAACTCCAGGAAGAAACTACATCAATTAAAACATCTAAAGAACACCTCTTTAGGCTCGGCACCTGTAGTTCAGCAGCTCGGCTGCCAACCACATACACCGGAGCTGGAGGGTTTAAACCCAGCGGAGGCCTGCCAAACAACATTGACAACTACAACCCCTCCCTCCAAAAAAAAAAAAAATAACCAGGCGTTGTAGCGGGTGCCTGTAGTCCCAGCTACTTGGGAGGCTAGGCAAGAGAATCGCTTAGGCCCAAGCATCTGAGGTTGCTGTGAGCTGTGACGCCAGAGCTCTCTACCCAGGGCCACATGGTGAGGCTCTGTATAAAAAAAAAAAAAAAAAAAAAAAAAAGGTTCTTTCCAACTTGGGCCAGGCAGAATGGCTCCTTCAAAGAAGGGTGGCGAAAAGAAGAAGGGCCGGTTTGCCATTAACCATTAAGGAGGTGGTGATTACAGAATACACCATCAACATTCACAAGCACATCTATGGAGTGGGCTTCAAGAAGCGTGCCCCTCGGACACTCAAAGAGACCCAGAAATATGTCATGAAAGAGATGGAGACTCCAGATGTGCTCATTGATACCAGGCTCAACAAAGCTGTCTGGGCCAAAGGCATAAGGAATGTCCCATACCATATCCGTGTGCAGTTGTCCAGAAAATGTAATGAAGATGAAGATTTACCAAACAAGCTCTGCCAGGAGTCCTCAAACTTTTTAAACGGGGCCAGTTCACTGTCCCTCAGACCATTGGAGGGCTGGACTATAGCTTAAAAAAAAAACAAACTGTGAACAAATTCCTATGCACACTGCACATATCTTATTTTGAAATAAAAAAAACAAAATGGGAACACATACAATCACACCGCCTCATGTGGCCCGTGGGCGGCAGTTTGAAGACCAATGTGCGGCCTATGTACCTGTTACCACTTTCAATAATCTACGTAATTGAGAACTAACTAGTGATTGTCAGACACATCATATAAAGTTATAAAACCAAAAAAAAAAAAAAAATCTAAAGAACAGCTTAAATCAACAGCATGTTTGTATTGAGTAAAGGATAGCAGACATACCTGTTTTAAGCCATAGACACGAGTCTTTGCACAGTAAAATTTCAAAGCTAAGTAAGATCAGTTAATATTTCGGTAGTACCTAATAGCTGACAGCAATCTTTCAAAAAACTCTTCATGTAATAACACACATATAAAGTGATAATATGGCATATTGGGCGATGAGTGAATGACCTTCCCTGAGGGCTTTAGTTGTTCCTGGACCTTTCTGGCTGAACTGAGTAACACAAGATCGTGTGTTCATATGCCAGTAACCCTTATGTCCTATGGACCATTGGTTTGGAAGGTCTGGTTTGCTCTTCCATAAAATGTGACATAATTTTTTCAAACTGCGAGATGGCTGAGTAATCCAATCTTAGTTGCCTTTGGAATATAATGAGTATGTGGGAGGGGCTGGATCTCAGCAGGGGTCCTCAAACTGCAGCACATGGGCCACATGAGGCAGTGTGATTGTATTTGTTCTCGTTTTGTTTTTTTTACTTCGAAATAAGATATGTGTAGTGTGCATAGGAATTTGTTCATAGTTTTTTTTTTTTTAAACTATAGTCCGGCCCTCCAATGGTCTGAGGGACAGTGAATTGGCCCCCTGTTTAAAAAGTTTGAGGACGCCTGAACTGTCAGCAAAAATGGGGAGGCTACTTATTGGTGATGGTTATTTTCTTTCTTTGTTTTTATTTTTACATATACATGTGTTTGTTAGGTTTCCATTTTTTGCCTTCACAAAATTAAAGAGGCTTAAAATTTACTAAGATAAGGACTATAAACAAAAACCTTATAAAGAATGAACGAACATAAATACATTCAGAAAAGAAATCAGAGAATTGCTGCATCAAAATATTAAGCAATAATGATAATAATAATGCAAAGAAAGTAACATTCACATTGTCAAAGAACAGTATGTCTATTATAGAATGCTTTGACTCTGAGATTCAGTATGGAGTCATCAGTTATCTTATTATTTTTTTGTCTCAAAAAATAGACAACTAATATTTATAAATAAAAGTAAAAGATAACTTCGAAAAACAGATCATGCCAAATCTTATAGACAATAGAAAAAGAAGAAATACTTCAAAATCATTCTACTTGATCTGGGTACCATCTGAGTACCCAGCTCTGGGTGATGGTTATTTTCTTACAGGTGAGGAAACTGAAATAACTCATAGATGGTCACTTAGTTAAAATGCCAATTAGGTTCAAACCCTGAACTTCTAACTTCTAATAAATGTTTTTATAACACACTGTGATTGCTCTACTCAATGCTTATGTTATGCACTTAATATACTGGTATCAGTGATGTAAACAGAATTCTTTTACAAAATTGTTATTACAGAACCAAATCCTGAAATGCTTTCTAAGGGTTTCTTAATGACGAAGTGTCCACACAGAACCAGAAAGAGATTTTTTTCAAGATCCAAGTAGAACTAAGTAGAAAGAAATAATATCATAGAGACCTTAAAGTCTGTCTAGTATAACTCATTCCTCTTACATGTAAAGAAACTGAGGCTCAAAGAGGTTAAGTGACTTTTGCTTATGTCTAATGAAACCCATTTCTCTCTTCTTTTTTGACATTTACTATATTTTACAGAAAGAGACCAGCTAAAAGAAATGAATGTATATGTATATAATAGTGCATTTAGAAACTGATTGGTTGGACAAATCGAGCAATGTAGATATGCATGTGGTTAGTTGTACCTACTCTTCCATTTTACCTGTCTAAGGTAACTAATGTTGCATGTTTATTGTATCCTTCCATACTTTCTTCCAAGCTAACATTCTCTCTCTCTCTCTTTCTCTCTCCCCCCCCCAAAACACACACAAACACAAACACACACACACACACACACACACACATCCACATTTAGTTACATGAGTATACAGATATATCTCCCCTTTCCTTACTTTTATGAAAAAGGGAAAGTACTAAGTGTATGTATTGACTGTCAATCATTAGCTCTCACCAATCACAAAGAAACATCCAACATCCTTCCACTGTTGTTTCTATAGGTCTGATCCATTTTTAATAACTGCATAATAGTTTATAGGATGGAACTATTTTAGTCAACCATTCTTAATACTAGTGGCCATTTTTTTTTTCTACTGTCTAATCACAATGTTGAAATTAATATCCTTATAAATATACATACAGGGTGGACATAAATTTTGTGTGCAACTTAAAATAGTTTAACATAGTAAATTTTACACGAATTTTATGTCCATCCTGTGTATCCTTATGTCCATGACAAGATAGAACACTCTCTATCACTACTATTACCAACATTGTTTTGAAGGTTCTAGCTGATGTTATAAGAAAATTAAATGAAATATGCTATATAAATATTTGAAAAGAATGGAGGAATGATCTTAATTTTCACAATATATTATCGCATACCTAGAAAATTAGGGACTCAATAACAGCCAAATAAAATAGAACTAATAAGAGAATTAGATATGGTAAAATATACAAAAATTCAGTAGCTTTTGTTTCTGCTAAAAATAATCAGTTAGACATGTGAAAAGGAAAGTAACAGTATATTATTTACAACAATAACAAACTGTAAAACGCTTTGGAATACATTTAGCAAGGATACATAGGGACTTATATAAAAATATAATTTTATAGAAGGACATAAAATATGATCTAAATTAGTGGAAGACAGAACATGTTTCTGCATGGAAGATATCATATAATAAAAGATCAACTCTCCCCAAATAGACATAAATAATGCAACTTTCTGGAGTACATACTTTTTGGAAATGGACAATATGATTAAACAGTTCATATGAATGAATGAATGTACCAGAATTGCCAAGAAAATATAGGGAAAAACATTCATAAAAGAGGACTTATACTACCAGTTACTGCAAAGCAGTGTCAATTAAAATAGGATAATTGACCTGTGACACAGAATAGAGAATACAGAAACAGATAAAAATACATATATGTGAGAATTTAGTATATGATAAAGGTAACATTTCATTTTAATGGGTATGGGGATGGAAGGGGAATGGTGGCTTATTAAAAAATCATGTGAGCATAATCGAACATATGCTTAGAAGAAAAATAGATCTCTGGCTCATATACCCTGTTTAAGACAAACTTCAAATGGATTATAAGGTGTTAATTTCATCTACAAAAATAATTGTTTGGAAATGACCATTTTCAAATGCCATCATTCATGTCAATAAGTCAGGTTTGCAAAAATATGAGCTTTACATTGATTTATCTTGTTATGCATTCTGACTGTTTTCTTAAAGGGGAAAAAAAGGTCATTAGAAACATCATAATACCACATTCCAAGTGACTAACACTTTCTTACTAAAAACAACATGGTTTCCCAAAATGCTTAGGGATTTTGAATCCCTTTTGGAAATGTAATAAAATTAATCTGTGCCTTCTTTTGTAACTGTAAAATAGGTTTCCATCATTGAATTTTTAATCCTGTAATGAAAATTCGGAAAGAGTTGCAAAGGCCGCGGAGGCTTTAGTTAGGTGTGCCCTGAAACCAGTGTACTTATTTTTGTTTCTAGATGTGGCATTAGAAGTGGGGGAGGAATTCTTTATTATTTGTCAGTTATAAAATATGGGAATTAAATGAGAGAAATGAGAATTTGACATATGTAAGAAGCAGTAGGACCTGATTAAATTAAATCCAAGGACCTGGATTCTGGTCACCATTCTATTATTAACATGGGTAAGTAATTGAAGATCAATTTCCCCACATATAAAATAGATGTAATAATATCTGACCTATATCCTAGACATGTTATAAAATTTTAATGATTAAAGTTTTTACTTTTTTACTTGATATTTACTACAGCGCTAGAAAGGGAAAAATTATATTGAGGCCAGAAATATAGTTGGCTAGGATATCTCAGACTCAAATTGGGAATTTAAGGCTAAGTATTTTTATTTATTTATTTACTTATTTATTTAGTTAGTTATTTTGAGACAGAATCTCATTTTGACAACTTTGGTAGAGAGCCATGGCATCATAGCTCACAGTAACCTCTAACTCTTGGGCTCAAGTCATTCTCTTGCCTCACCCTCCCAAGTAGCTGGGACTACAGGCACCTGCTACAACACCCAGCTATTTTTAGATCCAGGGTCTTGCTTTTGCTCAGGCAGGTCTTGAACCTGTGAGCTCAGGGCAATCCACCCACTTTGGCCTATAAGTGCTAGGATTACAGGCGTGAGCCACTGTGCCTGGCCAGACTAAGGAATTTTAAAAGGTCATGTCATTATGTATAATTTATAAACAGCAAAATAACTCACTTTTATGTATATTATTTGATGTGTTTTGACATATGTGAGTGTGTGTATTATACTACACTCAAGATACGTAATGTGTCTACCACTCCAAGTTCTTCCATATTCTTTTATACTCAGTCCCCTCCTCTTAGTCCCAATCCTTGGTAAAAACCATACATGTACCTCTATTTAACCATTCACCAGTTGATGACCATTTGGGTCAATGCCATTTTTGGTGATTAGAAGTAAAGGTATTGGGTGGTGCCTGTGGCTCAAGGACTAGGGCACTGGCCCCATATGCCCGGGGTGGTGGGTTCAAACCTGGCCCCGGCCAAAAACTGCAATAAATAAATAAATAAATTCATTGTATTTCAATTCCAATAAAAAAAAGAAGTAAATGTGGTGTAGGGTTGAGGTTTGACTTTATTATTATTATTCTTTTTAAATTTATTAACATGATTTGTTTTTGTCAAATTTTATAATCTTTTTTTCAACAGGTATGTCTTTTTCAGATTTAGCAAGAGTTTGCTGTTGATCTTTCCTAAATTATTATAAAGAATCCAAGCTTAGGTGACAGCTGTGGCTCAGAGAGTAGGGCGCCGGCCCCATATGCCCAGGGTGGCAGGTTCAAGCCCGGCCCCGGCCAAATTGGGAAAAAAAAAAAAAAAAAAAAAAAAAAGAATCCAGGCTTAGAAAGGACTTGTGTACATCTTTAATGGCATCTGAGGCATAAAAACACTTCATAGAAAATTAAAGCCTCTTAAGCAATGTCCTTCCTACAGTCTATCTTCTATTATATCCACTAGAATGATTGTTTAGAAATGCACATCTGATCATAGGATGACATTATTTAATGAACTCCAATGATTCTATAAAATTATTTACATGGTGGCTCCTTTTTATTGAGGGTTTACAGGGCCTGACATCACGCCAAATATGATTATGTATTACCTGACTCAATTTTTAGAATAGCTCTTCAAGATAGGCTATACAGTATCAGAGCTGGAATTTAAAGCCTAACAGTGTGCAAATGTCTTAGGATAGAATTTAAGACTTTTTACATCTGGACCCAGCTACTCTCAACAGAGCAAAACCTGTTTGTCATTTTTTTAAATCTCTTCCATGCTTTTTCACATCTGTTGTTCCTTCTGTCTGATATATCCCGTCTGTTTATCTTTTATATATTGTTTTAAAACTCAGCTCAGATGCTCATAACAGCCTACCTACCGACCGTGTGCCCTTGTCCATGCTCAGTATGCTATAATTCATGGATGGTCTAGCATTAAAGTTCAAATATTTCTGTTTTTACTTTCTATTTTTTTCTAATACTCCCATTATGCTTATGTAACACTTTTGTGGTTGTCCTGCATTTCTTGGATATTCTTTTCCAGTTTTTTTCTTTTTCCTTTTTCTTTTCCCCCAGTGGATAAAAGGTACTGAGATTAATAGGCCTTTAGTGTGAGCCTTTTCCATTTTTCTGGTTAAGAATAAGGCTGTGTTTATGGTTTGCTATAATTGTTGGTGTTAGAAGCTGCAGTTCTTTCTGGTGTTCTTGTTTTTCACTTCCCTCTTGTCTTTGGGTTTTCCTAGAGATCACTTATTATATAAAGTCTGAGTTGTACTGTTATTTCAGCTGTAATCTCCTATTATTAGACAGGAGCTCTGTTGATGTATTGGTAAGGTATAGGGTAAGAACAAGTTTTATATAATCTTAGAGTAGGTCTCAGGTTTTTATTTTTATTTATTTTTTTAATTTTTTTCACTTTGTCGCCCTGGGTAGAATGTCGTGGTGTCACAGCTCACGGTAACCTCAAACTCTTGGGCTCAAGTGATTCTCTTATCTCAGACTCCCAAGTAGCTGGGACTACAGGCACATGCCACAATGCCTGACTAATTTTAGAGACGAGGTCTTGCTCTGGCTCAGACTGGTCTTGAACTCATGAGCTCAGGCAATCCACCCGCCTCGGCCTCCCAGAGTGCTAAGATTACAGGCGTGAGCCACCATGCCTAGCCTGGGTCTCAGATTTTTAATGAGTCTTGTCTCTGGGTTGTGACCTTCACAAGTGCTTCTCAGCTTCTCTTCCAACCCCCATTAGGTGAGATTGGAAGGCTGGAAGACTGGAGTCCACTATTTTTCCCTCCATTTCAAAGACTAGTGGGGGCTAGAGTTGGATATTTTCCTTTCCGTATATTAAAAGCTAGATGAGAATAGCGTGTTTAGACCTATTGCTGGCTCATACAGCTGCTTCTGCTCCCAGTGATCTAATATTCTATATTCTCCTGTATCTCCAGTTTTTTTTTTTTTTTTTTGGGGGGGGGTTCTTTGTGACATGATTTACCTGATGGATCTGAGAAGAGCTATTGATTTTCATTCTGTTCACTGTTTTTCTTGTTGTAAGGATGGTAGTGACACCTTCAAGCCCTTTAACATGCCAAACTGGAGACTGTCAGACAGAAGTTGATCTAGCATTAGAATCTTAACTCTGGTTTAAAACATTGTCTCTAGATCAGTGGTTCTCAACCTTCCTAATGCCGTGACCCTTTAATACAGTTCCTCATGTTGTGGTAACCCCCAACCATAAAATTTTTTTTGCTACTTCATAACTGTAATTTTACTATTGTTATGAATCATAATGTAAATATCTGATAATGCAGGATGTTCTTAGGTGACCTCTGTGAAAAGGTAGTTCGACCCCCAAAGGGGTCGTGACATACAGTCACTGCTACATACAGTAACCGCTGCTCTAGATGCTTATAAAAATTTGAGTCACATTAACTTCTGATGACATTAACATGTTTTACTAGATGTATATATAATCTGAAAGCAAAGTATTGAGGGTAATAACAATAATGGAATTATAGTTAGTATTTTTGAATGGATTTAGTATGTGATACCCTATATTACAGGTTATTTACATGCATTACTTCATTTAATCTTTGTCATTACTCCAATTGGTAAATATTATTATCATCATTACCACATGTTTGTTATAAGGAAAGAAATTGAGGCTTCTGAACTTTGCAGAAAGTTAAAATTACCTAAGGAGTTTATTTTATTTTATTAGATCATAACTATGTACATTACTGCATTTATGGGGGTACAATGTGCTGATTTTATATACAATTTGGAATGTTTACATGTCTGGATGTCCTATGGAAAAGTACAATCTTGGTGAGAAAAGAGAGAAGTTGGTCTGAGTGGGCTGGTGTTGTGCGTTCAAACAATGGTGCTTTGAGGAAGAGTTACATGATTGATTGGCTTATGGTTGCATAGCAGCTTTGTGGTTAAACTTCAGAACCAGAAGACACATTTAAATCTTCCTGACATTCTTGCCATGAGAAATGAGAATAAGTCATGTGCTCTGAAGGGCACTAAAGTCACCACGACCACCAAATCGAATGGATTAAAAAGCACCTGTGAGTATGTTGATGGTATCTCAGAAGCAGACTGGGAGTGGTGACTATTTTAGAGCAGAAACTCCAAGATCCAGATGTGACTGACAACAGGTTACTTTTGGGGTCTTGGTAAACAGATGCCTCTGTTGTGCGTACTTGGCTCCCAACCCAGCAACTGCTGGTAAGGGAAATCTGCCACGAAGCGTGCTTGAGAGGGAGGGGAAAGAAGCTGGGCTTTAATTGCTGACATTACGTTGACTGAGCAAAGATGTCCTACAACAAACTGCTCTATGAGAGGACAAGCAGGGAGCAAAATGGAGTCATTTGTTGAACTTAGGCAATATTCTATGGTGCATCTTAGAATGGGTACAGGCGAAACTTACTAAATGCAGAATACAAATGTCTACGTACAGTAACTAAGAAAATGCCATGAAGGCTACGCTGAACAGTTTGATGAGAATACTTCAGATTGTATATGAAAGCAGCACATTGCACCCCTTGATTGAACTAATGTACACAGCTATGATTTAACAATAAAAATAAATAAATTAAAAAAAAAAAAAAGAATGGCCCTCGGCAAAAATTTCAAGTTAATAAAGTTTAATAGTCTTAGGAACAGTAAATAGTACGGGAATTACATAGTGAAGTGAATGTTAGGGGCCTGATCACATCTGAGCCTTTGGTAATTTGTTCTGGCCTCAGATAAACAACCATCTGGAGCCTTGACCTATGCCCTTCAAACTTCTTTGCCCAACAAGCTGTCAAGAGTCGAACAGATCCCAAGCAGTATGTCTGTCCACAGGAAGATAGGGGGCAGTAGAGATGCAGTGATAGCAGCAAGCCTAGCAGCCAGCTGCCTGGGGAAGAGACACTGAAAATAATGGAGTCAAGAGTCTGGAAGACTTCTGAGAGTCTATACAGGCACCCAGACCACGGTAGAATAGCCAACAAAATAACTTTGAGAAAGGTTGATTTGTGGTTATCCATAATAATGATGGGAAATGTACTTTAAAGGTTCTTTTGACCAGAATATAGCTGCTTCATCTACCTGCTAAGACTAGCATTTGACCTCTTTGGAGCTATATATTTTCAGTGGGTTAAAGTATTACTTTGCTGGAGTATAGTTAGCCAATTAGTGAAGATTCGTTTGTATCTGATAAGTTCATTAACACCAGTTTTCACCAAGCAGAGCTGGAGGCTCTAAAGAGATATCATCCAGAATTGGGGAGATTTAGGAATGGGAAAGTCTGTGCATTAGAAGACCACTGTGTAAACTGCTACCCAATAGGATGTAATGAATAAACCTGCAAGCTTCCGGCTTCTGGCTACTCATGTGATAGTGAATATTATCCTCATAATAAGCAAATGTGCCTAAGATCACAAGATAAGACAACTTGGACGAACCCCGAGATTTTAGCCAGGGGATATTTTACCCTCAAATCAGTTTGCCTTTTCATCTAAATTATATTGTCTCTAGAGGAGTATATATGACTTGAAGACAATATTTTCCTATGCCACAGTTTTCCTGAAAAGCTATCTATTGGATACAAAGAATCCTTTATCAAGCTTTATATGGCAACTTGGAAAGTGCTTGGGACTATCTAGATCTGTCCTAAGGGACGTGTAAAGATTCCAGGCTGTTCTTCATCAGAACTTATTTTTTAATTCCTTTACATTCCAGCTTTTTACTTCCTGGGAGGGGAAAAAAAAAGTAGTAAGCAGGGAAAAATGAAAATTATTAGAACTAATTGCATATGGACTTTCCCCCTAAATGACATTAAAAAGCACCAGCATTTGTCTTTAAATAAAGTGAGTGTGTGGGCTTATCTCCCTGCCTCCACAACAGCTATGTGAAAGTGCAGCTGCTCGGTTTTCATATTCCTTTCCTTTCAAAATGCCCAGAGGGCCCATATTTTTGTTTAATGACCTTCAGAATGATGCTTTAGAAATCTGAAGCTATCAGAGTTGGAAGCAATGCGAAAATAATTGTGGATTATTATTGTATGATGACAGTGGCAGCTGGACTGTTTTTTTGTTCTTTTTGCTCAGACTTTCTTCTTCATTTTCCCAGAAACCTTATATGCTAAGGTTTAACTCAGAAGCAAATCTCATATAGGTGATAAACCTTGCCAGACATGGTAAATAATATAATTTTAGACAGCCCCTTCACTGTTCTGCAGAAAGACCCTAGGGAGTGAAGCAGCCTTATATCTAGATGCCCTCAATAGTATTACTTTTATTTACTCTCTGCCAATATGTGTGGGTAGTGGTATTAAACATAAAGCACGCAGATCTCTTAAAGATTACGCCTGTGAACTTAAGTGCCAGTTTTTGTGTTTTGTTGTCAAAACTCCTAACATAAAAGAGAAAATTGTGTTATAATGAAAAACTAATAAATGGGTACTCACTATCCCCAATCATTTACAAATGCACACTCATGTTCACCTCCCCCCCCAAATAAACAAGCACTCACAGCTGGGGACTGAGAGTCAACACAGATACTAACTTTACGTGAATATTTAGGATGTGTATATGGACAGCAGGGTGAGGATTGGTAGATGCAGATGTTACGTACCCAGTAATGGGAAAGTGGGAAATGTTCTCAACTACTGTTCACATCACCTGCCTCACCATCAAACTGCTTTATTACCTCAACTGATAGACTCAGAATTTAGATGATGAAATATTTTGTCCTTGATTATTCAGAACTCCCTCACAGCTATCCTCGAGGCCTCCACTGATGTTTATACAACATTTGGCTACCACTGTGATGGAGCATTTGGAATGAATAATGGACAGAATGGGACAATATCTGAAAAATAGTCTGATCAAATTCCCGAAAGACAAAGCTGCTTGGCTGAATATTCTCACATACTTGGTTATTGCTCTATCCTTGTCAGTTTCTGGAAAAGTGTCACACATTCCTTTCAAGGGAAGTTTAATCTCAGTAGCGTGGCTCCCTCACATTCCCAGCAAGAGAGTAAGAGGATTGGCTTCAAAACCGAAATCTTTTACTTGGTTATATATCACTGAATTCCGAAAGGAAGTGGATGATTCCTTCATGCTGTTACTGTAACAAAGTGTGTCCTCATTTTACCTCCCATGTTTTGAGAGAAATCCTTAAGCCTTAATTTGTAGACCCTTTCCTTTCTACTCCCTGAACTGAACTCTTGACTACAAGGAGGGAGACTCTGGAGTAATAGTATTAGTTTTTACAATAAAGAGTAATTAATGAAATGATTATAAACTTCGTTGCCAATGTAAAAGCTTATTATGAATGTTTAATAATGCTTAAGACTCCCCTAGAGTATACTAAGTGGCTTAATGAACCATGTCGTCTGAGGACTCTTAGGAAATATCTCTGTCAAATAGAAAAAGCCAGGATGTTATCATAATATTTAGCAACTTTTAAGGTTCTGATATACCTTTCTTGCATTTGGGGAGCATGTATGCTATTCTGTTTTTACAGAAGGCTTCTAAAGACTTCTTGCTCTTGGGAATCAGACCTTTCAAGTGGTTATTAGTATGATAGTTGTGATGTTTGAACTAGACACAGTAAGATACATTTAGGATTTTGCTTGGTCATTGACTTCTTAGTTGTATATTTTGGAAACTAGAAAGAATACAAAAAAGTGAAAGTACTAACCTGCCAGTACTGAGATACTGCTTGTGAATTTTTAATTTTGCTGACTTGGATATATTTTCTCTGCAGGAATGCAAGCCAAAAATGTGGAGAAGCATAATCATACAGAAAGGAAATGCTCTCCTTATTCAGGAAGTTCAGGAAGAAGATGGAGGAAATTATACATGTGAACTTAAATATGAAGGAAAACTTGTAAGGCGAACAACTGAATTGAAAGTTACAGGTAGGAATTGCTTCTTTCTATTGAATTATGGAAAATGAGATTGTAAGTATAATTTGGTTTGGAAAGAAACAGTTTTGTTCAAAGAGCCAACTTGCTGTGAAATTAGAAGTAGCTGCATAACAAATAGTTGGGAAGTTCACTATTAATAAGTTGTACTAAATAAAAGCTACATATGGAATATGAACAATTAATTTAAGGAACAAGCACCCAATTGCTGAATATCTATTCCTTTCTCTTCTTCTTCTTTATTTTTTTCTTTTTTTTTTGAGACAGAGTTTCACTTTGTCACCCTTGGTAGAGTGCCATGGTGTCATAGCTCACAACAACCTCCAACTCTTGGGCTCAAGCAATTCTCTTGCCTTAGCCCGGCTATTTTTAGAGATGGAGTTTTGCTCTTGCTCAGGCTGGTCTCAAACCCATAAGCTCAGGCAATCCCCACGCTTCAGTCTCACAGAGTGCTAGAATTATAGGCTTGAGCCACCGCGCCCAGCCTATCTATTCCTTTCTTTATGAAAGGTTCACTCTTTAATCTATCATTGATTATTACTGAACATCTCAGAAAGGATATACTGGACCCTAGAATGTTGATTTAACCCATATGTAGAATCTCCTCGTAGGTGAAAGCTGCATTCAGAAGAAGGTTCAGTTGACTGTTGGAATGAAATCTTCTTGGACTGTATCCAAAATATCATTTATGCAACACTCTCCATAAGTGAGGGATGTTATTAGGAGTTTCTAGTGATTCTTAGATAAACTCTAAAGAACGTGGACATGTGTGTTTTAAATCTGAAACTTAAGCAAAACTTAAACTTACAAATCTCTCACAGAAGTGGAAGAGATAAGCTCAGAATATTTTCTTTTTATTCCAGAATGTTCTTAGAGAACATTTAGGGGGTAATTTTCAGAGATAGGACAGAATCTAATTCCATAAAGTTATCTCTCACAATGTAGATGATGGACCCTCAGAAACTATCTGACAAAAAGGATGTCTGCTACTGCTCATGAAGAAATCTTGATTAATTTTCCTATTTTATATATATCTTAAGTGTGTTATTATCTCGCTTATACGTAGAATCTATAAAAAATTGAATATATAGAAACAGAGAGTAGAATGATGGCTACCAAGGGGCAGGGGGTATAGGAAATTAGGAGATGTAGATCTAAAAGTACACACTCACTACCAGTTACAGATTTCTGTTAAAATACATACAGATTTTCAGTTGTGTAGGATGAATAATTCTAATAATTTAACATACAGCCTGATGACTAATAATGACTAATATATGATATTATAGTGTATGCTGAAATTTGCTGATTTATGGTATTCTTACCACCAAAAATAAATGACAATTATATAAGGAGATGGGTATTAGTTTACTTGACTATAGCATTAATAATTTTATTATGTACACATATATTAAAACATCATGCGGTACACCTTAAATATATACAATAAAAGAGATATGTGTGTGTGTGTTTGTATATATACACACAAATTTGTATTGTGGATGAAATCTGAGTCATCACAAACTTTGAAATTATCTATAATGCAATATTGACTGCATTAATTGATTTATGACTTAAGCACTTGGGTATTACCTGTTTAACCATCTAGTGCTGACATCAACCAATTGGCCAATTATAACATTCTTGCTAATATTAGGAATATACATATATGTGTGTGTATGTGTGTGTATATATATATATATATATATATATATATATAAATCTGACCTTTTTGGAGTAATGTTAAAATCAATCAATTTATAGTGATACTTGCTGAGTTAAGTTCATTGCTATAACCCATATATTTAAGTTTTTGATTCTTGAGATATAATTGTTTATTTTTGTCTGTTCCAAAATTCTAAATCCTAATTCAGGAAATAAAAATATATGTATTCATTCACTCTCTATACTAATAAATAACAGTTTTACTTCTTAGTTTGAATTTGTAGAGTAATTGCTGTGAACATTTAAATAATACTTTTGATTAGAATTCCATGTTCTTTCCCTCATGAGCTTTCCAAATAACTACCATATTGGGCCAATAGCAAATAACAAAGACCTGCTTTTGATTAGTTTCTGATTTCCTCAATGGGAACTTACGTCATTAGTAAGTGAGTTGACCATGCACAAAGCCTTGTAGCATCATCACTTTGACCATAATTGCCAACCTTTATCATACGCATGCATAGCACTTCCATTTTGGAATCATTTGCTAACGTTTGTAATATAGTATTTGGCTTTCATTTTAAGTTGAACCAGAATAAAGTAAATACTAAACCTCCTTTTCACTCGTATCTCATGGGTTTTGGTGATAACACATTTGCTTCTTTAGTTTCATTTTAGATTCTAGAAAAGCATAGCTAGAGCTATTTATTTTGTATAATTTATAAGATGATAATTTACTTGTTCCAAACTTTTAGTATAATTGAACTATGGTTTTAAATTTCATCTGAATACCTTGCACAGGTTCTCAAAATTTAATGTGCTTCAGAATTATGTAGAGGGACTCAGGTAGGATGAAGGTGAGGATCTTTAAATACAGATTCCCGAGGCCCAGACTTGATGGCTCACACCTGTAATCCTAGCCCTCTGGGAGGCCGAGGTGGGTGGATTGCCTGAGTTCACAAGTTCAAGACCAAGCTGAGCCAGGGCAAAACCTCATCTCTAAAAATAGCCGGACTGGACATTGTGGTGGGCACCTATAGTCCCAGCTACTTGGGAGGCTGAGACAAGAGAATAGCTTGAGCTCAAGAGTTGGAGGTTGCTATGAGCTGTGACACCATGGCACTTTACCCAGAGCGACAAAGTGAGACTCTGTCTCAAAAAGTAAATAAATAAATAAATAAATACAGATTCCCAGGTCTCTCTCTCAGATTCTAGCTTAGTACATCAATAAGACTAGGAATTTTGCTCCTTGTCTCCATAATTCTGTTGTATGCCTTCCAAGAAACACTATGGCATTAAACAAGTCAAAGTCGTAAGTTTGATTCCCTTATGAGCATGTTAGTTTACACACCCACACATACACTCACAAATGGATTTTTTAGGCCCCAAATTGTTTTCCCTAAATTCCTAAGAACTGTCATTGCTAATGAACCAAATCCAGGTCTGCTCACCATGCACAATAAAGCCAGACACTGAAGGCAAGAGAAAGGCTTTATTGCCTAGTGCCAAGCAACGAGTACAGGTAGCTAATGCTTATGACTTGGATGCCCCAGTGGCTTACAAGGCAGGCTTTGTAAAGGCAGGCAAAATTGCAAATCAATATATGGAAGCTATACATTGGCCCAGCCCCCAAAGTCAGGAGGATATCCTGAGAAGGAGGCACAAGGGGATTCAGAGATTCTTAGGTTAGTGGAAAGGAATGTTAAGATGGGTGCGACAGGCCCCTCTAGGAAATTGAGAACAAAGAGCAGCAGAGTTCAATTCCTCAGTTCCCCCTTATCCGCATTTTCCACTGGTGGATGTTTCTGAAAAACAAAAACATATATTAAGATGCCATCTTTTACTTCCCATTGGGAACCAAAATACCTCTTGACTCTGGTTTGCTTGAAGGGCATCATTCTCATCAGGTTGTCCTTTCACTTACTATGGCTAGCCAGGTGGCTGGAATTTCCCCTGAAGAGAGTCAAGATTTTTCCATGCTCTTCTCCCAACCCACCTGCCAGATCCAGTCCCCTGTCCTGTACGGATATCATGAAAATGCAGATCATGGTAACAAAAAGTAATGTGTCAAAGTGTAGTTGGAATCTCTCTCAGCTGGGTCCTTGGTCTCAGAGATTTGAAGAATGAATCTATGGACTACCATGAGTAAGCAACAGGATAGATTGTTTTATTGATAGATAAATAAAAGAGTGAGATAGAGCCTCTGGCAACGGATGGGAGACCCTACTAGGTAGCCTATTTTGACCTTCTGTCTAGGGGTTTATATACTGCCTTTCTTATCCTGTGGGCAGGGGGGTTGTGGGAGATGGACTGTCATAATTTGCCCCAGAGGCTTCAGGGCATATGTTAATTTTAAAACTGCTTGAAAACTGCCCCTGTGTAGCAACGCAGTCTTGTTTAGGATGTGTTCTCTGCTCTGGGAGTGATAGCTTAGGTGAAATGCTGGTCAACTGGTGTTTCTGAGCCTGTTTTGGGTCTAGGGAATCTGGTCTGTATTTAAGCTGTTCTGTGGGCCTGCTTGGGCCTACGAGATGGGGTCCCTACTGAGTAGGGAGGCAAGGAAACTGTGCATCAAAGGGAGTTTGTGAGTAAAGCAACCTCAACCACATAAAGCAGTCATTTAATTTAATTAATTCATTTACTAATTAATTTTCATGAGACATGGTCTCACTTTTTCATCCTGGGGAGAATGCCATGGTATCATAGCTCATGGCAACTTCAAAGTCTTGGACTCAAGTGATCCTTTTCCCTCAGCTTCCCAAGTAGCTGGGACTACAGGCTCTTGCCTCAATACCTGGCTATTTTTTCAATAGAGACAGAGTCTCCCTCTTGCTCAGGCTGGTCTAAAACTCGTGATTCACCCTCCCTAGCCTCTCTGAGTGCTAGGATTACAGACATGAGCCACTATGCTCAGCTCACTTACCATTTAAAAAATTACTGAGTATATATCACATGTCAGGCTATGAGCTAGGATCTGGAAAAAGTAATTCAAAATTTGTTTATGATTATTCTTGGGTCAGTGATCATTGTTCATATAAGTTTATGTATTTATTCACATAGTTTGTTACTAGATGAAAAGGATTCAGCTATCTTAGTTAATGGTGAAAGGTGTGGGTCCAGTTTCAGTCTTCTACAGGTTGCCAGCCAGTTCACCCAGCACCATTTGTTAAATAGGGAATATTTTCCCCACTGAATGTTTTTAATTGGCTTGTCAAAGATCAAATAACGGTAAGTAGCTGGATTCATCTCTTGGTTCTCTATTCTGTTCCAGACATCTACTTCTTTGTTTTTTGTGCCAATGCCATGCTGTTTTGATCACTATTGATTTATAGTATAGTCTGAGGTCTGGTAGCATGATTCCTCCTGCTTTGTTTTTATTTCTGAGTAATGGTCTTGGCTATTGGAGGTTTTTCTGATTCCATATAAAATGAAGTATTATTTTTTCGAGATCTTTAAAGTATGACAAGATCTTTAAAGTATGAGCTTTAATAGGGATTGCATTAAAATTTCACATTGCTTTGGGTAGTATGGACATTTTAACGATGTTGATTCTTCCCAGCCATGAGCATGGTATGTTTTTCCATTTGTTAACATTTTCAGCTATTTCTTTTCTTAGAGTTTCATAGTTCTCTTTATAGAGAAAAGCCCAAGTGCCCATCAATCCATGAATGGATTAATAAATTGTGGTATATGTACACCATGGGATATTATGCAGCCTTAAAGAGAGATGGAGACTTTACCTCTTTCATGTTTACATGGATGGAGCTGGAACATATTCTTCTGAGTAAAGTATCTCAAGAATGCAAGAAAAAGTATCCAATGTACTCAGCCCTACTATGAAACTAATTTATGGCTTTCATGTGAAAGCTATAACCCAGTTATAACCTAAGAATATGGGGAAGGGGGAGAGGGAAGGGAGGGGGGGGAGGAGGGGCAGAGGGAGAGTGATTGGTGGGACTATACCTGTGGTGCATCTCACAAGGGTACATGTGAAACTTAGTAAATGTAGAATATAATTGTCTTAACACACTAAGAAAATGTCAGGAAGGCTATGTTAACCAGTGTGATGAAAATGTGTCAAAGTGTTTATAAAACCAGTGTATGGTGCCCCGTGATTGCATTGATGTACACAGCTATGATTTAGCATTAATAAAAAAAAAAGAAATATATATATTAAAAAAAAAGGGTTCAGCTGCCTGTCACTATTAGCCAAATGCAGAGACAGGAAGTAGGTCCAACAAGCTTTATTATCAGAAGGTCAGCAAGTCTGGATAACAGTAAGAGTAGCCTCTCTAAGATTTTCTGCTCTTCCATTTCCAAAACCACAGTTTTATACATAAAAGTTCAAAGCACAAATCATAGTAACCTTTATCTTAAACAACGATAACTAACCCTTATCTTAAACAAAAATAATCAGCATAACCCATGACCCATAATAAACAATAGTCTACATGACCCATGACCCAAAACAACATTTCTAGTTCAAAAGTTAATCTCCTAAGTCAATTCCTGTAAACTAATCAAGATATACACTTTTAGGTTAAAGCTGAATTTATAGAACAGGAATGGAAGACATGAGGTGACAGTCACATTGGACTTACACCGATCAGACCAGCTGTGTTGTGTCAGCCCTAGCCTGACTGACTCAATTTATTCTCACCACATGGGCTCTCAAGTTCAAATGTTATACTTGATGCAGAAACAGAATGGCTTCTTGGTATGAAAATTGAAGATGTTGCTCTGTGAAAGTTTATTCTTTTTTGCAATATTTTGCAAGTTATGTTGTGCTTTGTATGCTGAATATTATGAAAGCAATTGACAAATAGATTGTCCTCTTATAATTTGAAAGATACAGCTGTGATTATTTAAAGAGTAACCCACTCATACTTGTTTAGAGTTTAGCAACCTACAGGCATGGGATAAGAATTTCAATATGATATTAATAGAATTGGTTGATTTCAAAATTATGTAGATAGAAGTTTGTTAAGATAGTATACTGTAAGCAAGCAAAGATTGTCAAATTTCTAAAAGATATTTTGTGATTGTTCTCTTTACATTTATAATTCTGAGAAACGTTATCTTCAGTAAAATAAGTATTCTCTTAAGGTATATAGGTGCTACTTCCTTCAAGAAGATCAGTAATAAAAAGATCCAAATATTGAAAACTGATAAATTTATGAGGATGATAAAGTAAAAGGTAATAATTTGCTTTTTGAAATTATTTCTCTACATAAAAGAATTTGCCATAGTTTGTGTTTAAATAGCTAGCTTTTTTATTTCATTAAAATAGGATTTGATTTAAAAGCAACTTTCCTGGCATACTTTTATTATATAAATCATAGCGGACTTGTGTGATACTATTGTGGAAATTTCTTTTTCTTCCTTTGGAGGCTGTGGATGAGCAACAAGGGGCTTAAAAACAAATAGACATGCACAATAGCATATTTAGGTTGTTCACCAAAGATGCCTAGAGCTGTTTTATTTCCCAGGGCATAGTTTAGGTGGCTCTTTGCTATTTTGAAGGTTTTTTTTCCCTTTATTCTCACATTGAATTTGTGCAGAGGGCTGGCTGCAATGATAAAAACAGGAGGATTGGTTATAAGATGATGAGAATGTAAAGCAAGTGATAATGGAAGGAGGAGGAGAGAGTGAGTGAGATAATGGGACAGGGTCTTCAGGAATGAGAGAAGTTCTGCCTTGAGAAGCTCAAAGGGAGACATAAATTATAGAGACTCCCCGAAATGAACATGAGCAGGAAGCCAGCACTAATTAACTTTATTAAGAAGGCAATTCACTATTCATTCACCTGGCAAATCATTCACAAATGCATGCCTTTATGCAGATTTTTAGAAATGAGGACTGGCTATTTGGAAAAAACCCCACTAACCTGTTCCCTGGTGTATATGCAAATAATACTCCTCCTCCCTGATGACTGTAGGCAGCTCTAGAGTTCCTGATTGGGGACTTTTTACACGTTAGGGATAATCTCTTAACCTGTTGGTATCTGAATGCCATGCAAGAGGGGATTATTCTATGGATATGCTTCAAAGGCATGCTGCTGGGGTACTCCTAAGCATAAGTAGATATGGACATAGGAAGCCTGGTAAAACTTCAAAGTGAGATTTGGTATCAGTCTTTGATAAAGATGCTCAAATGCATGGCTTTAGAAAGTGCTTTTAATTCCACTTAGCAAAGTTGAACCATGAGTGCATTGTTACAGGTGGAATTCAGGCTACATACAGCTTGTTAGAATAACTTTCCTCCGATATGAAAAATGGCAGATATAAATATACATAGGAAACAATTTCACATTCTCGTTGGAAAATAGACTTTTTATGGCCCTAGCTCCTTATCCCTATACTACTAATGCTGAAATATTGGGGGAGAGTGAATTTAGAAAAACAGTGGAATACAGCCATATGGCGGACAGTTGGTGGAGTAAATAGAAATAGGGATGTTTACTAAGATGACAAGACGGGAGAATTTATCTCTAAGCTAACAACTTTGTAACTAACAGGGGTTCTCAGAGAGTTGGTGTCTGTTGGGAGCTCACTGCATGGCACACATTGTATGTAGCCTTTTTATTCATTTTCTCATTTAATGCTCCCACCACCATATGATTACTATAATCGTACCTATTTTATAGGTGAAGAAACTAAAGCTTATGGAGGTAAAATGATGTGCCCAAGTTCACATACTAGTCTTTCTAGTTCCTTCAGAGTCTCAAATAGAACTTTGTAACCACCACCAAGAACAGACCATATAATTTAATCTACCAAATATATATTGTATACCTGGAGAATAGATACCAAAATATTATTATAATATTCCTCATTTCACTATGAGGTCCTTTTTGGACATTCACAATTTGGACTTCAGTATTCTTTGTTGGAATTTAGATCCCTCTGAAAAGAGTGCACTTGGCATTTTTGAGCCTATTCCTTAGTTTTTAGTGAGAAAGAACCTTCATTAAGATCATTAGGAATGGGACACAGAATTCAATCTGAGCATGGGGTAGTGCCAGGAAAGAAACAAGGAAAGGTGAGGTGGCAAGAAAAGTGGAAATGCACGGAAGATAGAATTTGCTAAGTTTCATGTTTTGGTACCATGTGGCCTTAATAATAGTATAATCCATACTCGGAAAAAATCAATTCCAATGAGGTTCATTGAAGTAGGAACTATTACAGGGTGGCCATAAAGTTTGTGTGCAATTTAAAATAGTTGTCTATTTTCAATTGTACACGAACTTTATGGCCATCCTGTATTTGAAGCTGGTGGAAGCAAAGCAATAGAGGAGTGTCTAGTTAAACAATGTTATTTCCATTTGTAAAGATCAACCATCACTTAAGTCAGTTTCTACTATGTGCAACAAAGAGTTTAGGATCTAAGTTTCTAATGTGGTTCTGAAAGCAGACAGGCAGAGACAGAAATATTTTTCCCGTTGCAACCTGTGAAAACATTAAAGTTATTCACTAGAATAGTGCCTCCTAAACTGTATTTTGTGGATCTCTGGTTCCATGAGATTTCCAAAAGAGAGAAAAGAGAGGAAAGGAGAGCAAAGAAGAGAGATTCTGTTCATCTGCTGGGTGAAAGTTATACAGTTTTCTTTTTTGCAAGGTATTTCAAGGTACTTATAATATTATAATGTGCATGACTACATGATATGTTCCCCATCCCCCACTCGGAGAGCATCTGAAGATGCTAAGCTTCTTTTCCTTCTCTCTCTTTCTTTCTCTCTCCTTCCTCCCTCTCTTCCTGCCTTCCCTCCCTCTTTCTTTCCCTCCTTCCCTCCCTTTTTTTGAGACAAGAGTCTCACTTTGTCATCCTTAGTAGAGTGCTGTGGCATCACAACTCACAACAACCTCAAAACTCATGGGCTCAAGTGATTCTCTTGCCTCAGCCTCCCGAGTAGCTGAGACTACAGGTGCTGGCCACAATGCTTGGCTATTTTTTCTATATTTAGTAGACATGGGGTCTCGCTCTTGTTCAAGCTGGTCTCAAACTCCTGAGTTCAAGCCTCAGCCTCCCAGAGTGCTGGAATTACAGGTATGAGCCACCATGCCTGGCTGATGCCAAGTTTCCATTAGGAAACTTTAAGAAAGCTTTATAAATAGCCAAGTGAGTACCTACTGTATTGGCTTCCTACTAATGTCTACTTCAACAGTTTCAATAAAACACATGTTGGACATTTATTTTGTGTTGTAATTTTAATCATTTATTGTTTTCCATTGTTTGTCTTATTTTCTTAGTCAGGCTGTAAACTGCTGAAGGGCAGGGATTTGTTGACTGTTTCTTCTCTGTGTCTCTAAGTGCTGAGCTCAGGGCAGGTATTCAACAATTAGTTGTAGTCTGATTTAGGTTTGTGCTTATTTGATTGGTGAGTGCTTTGGTTGGGCACAAATAAGGTATTTTTGTGTTTGTAGAACACTTTTTAATTTCAAAGCACTTTCCCTTCTGGGATTTCATTTTGTTTCTCACAAGAACTTTCTGGAGCCTACAGCAAATATATTACTACTTATGAGAGTAAACCATGCTCAGAGAGTTTAACTAGGTGTCCTCAAACTTTTTCAACAGGGGGCCAATTCACTATTCCTCAGACCGTTGGAGGGCCAGACTATAGTTTAAAAAAACAAAACAAAAAAAAAAACAAAACTATGAACAAATTCCTATGCACACTGCACATATCTTATTTTGAAGTAAAAAACAAAATGGGAACAAATACAATTCACACTGCTTCATGTGGCCCACGGGCTGCAGTTTGAGGACGCCTGGTTTAAACCGTTGGCTCCAGGATACAATCTGGTGAATGACACACCTAGGGCTAGAACCCTCATGTTATGAGTCCGAGTCCAGTGCTTTTCTTTTTTGTGAGACAGTGTCTCACTGTGTTACCCTCGGTGGAGTGCTATGGTGTCAAAGCTCACAGCAACCTCAAACTCTTGGGCTTAAGCCAGTGGTTCTCAACTTTCCTAATTCTGCGACCCTTTATAATACAGTTCCTCATGTTGTGGTATAACCATAAAATTATTTTCATTGCTACTTTATAACTGTAGTTTTGCTTCTGTTATGAATTGTAATGTAAATATCTGATATGCAGGATGTATTTAGGTGACTCCTGTGAAAGGGTCGTTGGACCCCTAAAAGGGTCATGACCCACAGGTTGAGAACTGTTGGCTTAAGCAATTCTCTAGCCTCAGCCTCCCAAGTAGCTGGGACTACAGCCGCCCATCACAATGCCCAGCTATTTTTGTTGTTGTTGTAGTTGTCATTGTTGTTTAGTCGGCCTGGGCCTGGTTCGAACCCGCTACGCTCCGTGTATGTGGCTAGTGCCGTAACCACTGTGCTATGGGCACCGAGTCTAGTCCAGTGCTTTTCTAATGCCTCTTAATCCTGTGTGCTAGGCCAAAAGAAGAGGGGATAAAACTCCTGAAAGAATGCAAAGTTAGTGACTTCAGAGCTCAGGTCTAAGGATCCCTGAAGCAGGATTTTCTTTAAAGTGTTCGTGTGACAACCCCTAATTTTCTTTAGGAACAATAATTTCTGATTCTAACAGAAAAAGTATTTACTACTGATGGCTGGATCCATATCAGCAAAGTGGTACACCCCCAATCAATACATAAATGCTTCCAGCCAGAAGCAGGTCATGTGTAGAGTGAGATGAACCAGCTGTACAAGGCAACAGGGAGGGGCAAGTTGAAGAGCAGTGGCAGCCCCTACCCAGCCCTAGCTGATTGCTGCCATGTGAGATTGTAGCTCCAATATTGCTAAGCCCTCTAATTTTTGAAGAGATGTGAGAAGTCTGGATGTCTTTTTTACAATCTCTGAACTATAAAGCTCTCTGTGGACCAAATAAAACATGCCTGTAGGCTAAATTCAATTTGAGGGCTGCCCATGTATAGCCTTTGCCTTAAATGATTTGGTTCAGGAGGACTTTTTAACAAGAGACTGGCTGTGTGACTGGCTCAGGCAATGTTTTATAAAACTATTTCCATTGATAGCAGTGAGTGGGAAAAGATTAAAACAAACAAACAAGAAAAAGCAACCCGAAGTAACCCAGAGAGCTGTTAGTAGACAAACTGGGAACAGCACTCAGAGGCCGTCTTAATCACACCATCCAACAGACTGGTTGATCCAAGAAGAGAGTGAAGGGCACCATTTATGGATGTAACCCTGCAGGAGAGGTATTGACCAATTGATCACCTTACAAAGAAGAGTGATTTAGATGCTGAAGCAAGTTGGTGTCAAATGTCACAGATAAATGAAGAGCCCCGGGGATAAAGCACCTACCTGAAAGCTGTCTGCAGCAGCACCAAAGGGAACAAATCAGCAGCGTTATGTTCTCTCCTCCTTTTTTTTTTTTTTTTTTTTTTTGCAGATTTTGGCCAGGGCTGGGTTTCTCTGAGCAGCCAGTTGACATGATCTGAATGCATGTGTCCTTATTATCACTTGAAAATGTGTCTCGTTTGTTTCTTTGTGTGACTTAATAAGGAAAAACCATAGCAGTGAATAGTTTCGTGTCTGCATGAAAGGAACTTTCACATGACTGACTGTGCATTTCATAATTGACTGTTCTTTTGCACAGTCGCAGGTGCAGAAATCTTGTGACCCAAACCGGCTAGCGGCAGGTCCTTTGCTTTTCCCCCTCGGCCTCCCTCTCTCTTTCTGGATGACCCTGGCCTTTCCTAACCTACCCAGACCACCCTGGATAACTGTGTCCCTCTTTTAAATATTCCAGTGGCCTGTGTTATCTGTAGCTCATCTTCTCACATCCTTGCTTTCTGCTAAGGCTAAACTAATACCTCAATGAGCTAAAGAATTCATGACTGATAAAGGCCAAATATGTTTCCCTTCTCAGCTAACATTTAATAGATATTTCAGTTCTGTAACTAATAGGCATGACTAATGGTGGGAATTTCTGCAACTTTGCAGGGCCTGTGGGGGGCCTTTCTGAGATTGCTGTAATTCCTACCCTGCAGGTGGCTGCTTGCTCCTTCTAGAAACAAAGTCAATATTATTTGTGACCTTTGGGGACTAGGAGGGGAAAAGGCCTGTTTAGTAGGAGTCAAGTTTGTAAGCCTAACAGCCTGGGAGGCTGAGGAGGGATGATTGCTTGAGGTCAGCAGTTCAAGGCCAGCCTGAGCAAGAGCAAGGTGCCTGTCTCTACCAAAAAACAAACAAAAAAAGAAATAGAGAAAGTAGCCAGGCATGGTGTCATACACCTGTAGTCCCAACTACTTGGGAGGGAGACTGAGGCAAGAGAATTGCTTGAGCACAGCAATTTTAGGTTGCAGTGATCTGTGATGATACTACTACACTCTACCTGAGTGATAGAATGGGATTCTGTCTTTAAAAAAAAAGTTACTGGGAAAGAGGGCCTTGGGCATCAGTCTAAAGAGTGATTTTTTTTTTCTTCTCTTTCTGCCACTCTAATTTTTTTCCTCTCCTTTCTCTCCCTTATTTCCCCTTACTCTTCTCCAACCCATTACACAGGGATATTTATTAACCCTGTTAATGGCAGTCAGGGTCAAAGGGATTGCTAGTCTTTATCCTAGGAAAATGTTTGTGTCATATTTCTGTGCCCTATAGGGAGGTGAACAAACACTATTAACTGTCTCATCAGGAGAAAGAAAATCTATTTCTCTGCAGAGTCAAAGACTGTAAGAGCATTCATTCCTGTGGGCTTATTTCGCAAGCCACTGTGCAGGAGACCAACTTGGAAAGCTGGGAGTGAGCAAGTTAGAGCACATGGCAGCAGGATATAGCATGTACCCAGTCCAGACAAGTTCCGCTCCAGTGGCTCTCTTCTAGCCCCTGAGGTGATCATTGACTCCTTGGCTGGCTGCTCTGACACCAAATTAGGGCTGAAGGGGGGAGATTCTTGGGGAGATTTTGCACTCTGACTCTTAGGTGTACAGGTATCTGAAATCCATAGGAACGGATTTCCCTAGGTCCATTATGTTTATTTGTGAGAGCCCTGCTACTTTGTTCATGCCCAGGCTGAAAGCAGTGGGTTGAGCAAATAGAAAATATTCTGTCAAAATATATTTCTGTGGGGCGGTACCTGTGGCTCAAAGGAGTAGGGTGCCGGCCCCATATGCCAGAGGTGGCAGGTTCAAGCCCAGCCCTGACCAAAAACTGCAAAAAAAAAAAAAGAATATATATATTTCTATGGGAATGAACATTAAGAGCTTCATATGAAGACCAGCCATGAACAAAATCCAATAGAGTGAAACAGATGTTCAGAGAACTGCTATTTATTGTATCAGGCACTGACCACTTTAAAATCAATCATGGTTCACAACAACTTCAGATTAATTCCTGTTAGTATTTTATGTTTTTGCAGTTTTGGGCCAGGGCTGGGTTTGAACCCACCACCTCCAATATATGGGGCTAGCACCTTACTCCTTTGAGCCACAGGCACCGCCAATTCCTATTAGTCCTTCCTCTGTTCTATAAGGGAGGACATGAAAAGTCAGAGAAGATAAGTTATTTGCTATGATCATACACCTAGTAAGTGGTATACTTAGGATTTGAAACCACGTTTACTCTGAAACATTGCTTCAAAGTACCCTGCTATCAGCTACCTGAATAGCTCCTGCATAAGAGTGCTTGGTAAATGTCACTAGGTCCTTTCCTTCCTGCTTGCCTGCCTACTTCCTGCTCTTTCCACTCTCCTTTGCCCATATGTATTTTATACTTCAGGACTTTCTTTGTGAATTTTTCACAGGCTAACCTCATCTTATTCTCACCTATCTTTTCTCCTGAATTTCCTTTATAATTTTGCAAACAGTTTTTGCCACATTGTCTTACGTAATTTATAATTTATCATTATAGTTTATAAGAAATTTTCTTTGTGTAGACTTAGTCTCACCAATTACCTTAAAGTTCTCCAGGATCTGCTGTTCCCCATATCAAGTTTACCTTAGCATTTAGGTACAACATTCAATTATGGAGCTAGGAGTTAGGCTTTGTGTTTCCCATATACGATCTCAATTAATCATTTCAAAATCCTGTGAGGTGTGTCATTTTAGCCCTACTTTATAGACATGGAAATTGAAATTTCTGCAATTTAATTTTTCTTGATGTTCTACTCATGCAGGAGTGTCCACTCTTTTTTTGTTTCTCTGTTACACACTGGAAGAATAAAGTTGGATTGGCCATACATTAAATACACAAACACTAACAAAAAGTGATTAGCTAAAAATAAAATAAGATTCATGTATACTTTTTGTGATATCTGAGACTATAGATAAGCAAAAAAAAAAAAGGACTCACAAAGTCAGGTGGGATACCCCTGTTACAGCAAGTAATGATAACACTGGAGGGAATACTCAGATGTTGGTTGTTTCCCTCAAGCCTGAGTCCCTTATCCTAGTAAATGTCTATAAAAATCCACTGCTCATAGTACAGGCAGTCCTCAAGTTACAAACATCAGATGTATGTACAACTCATACTTACAAACGGAGGTTATTACAGTAAGTCTCTGAGTTGCAAAAACCTGACTGACGTACTACTCACACTTATGAATGAAGCTATTACTGGTAATAGGTAAATGTACCTGTTCCAACTTATGTACACATTCAACTTAAGAACACATCTACATAGCTGGGTGTTTTGGCAGAGACCGCAGTCCCATCTACTTGGGAGGCTGAGTCAGGAGTATCACTTGAGTCCAGGAATTTGAGGTTGCTCTGATCTATGACACCATAGTATTCTATCTAGAGTAACAGAGTAAGATTTTGTCTCAAAACAGAAAAAAACTGATAGAACCTATCTAATTCATAACACAGGGACTGCCTATACTATGATAGGATTTGACTAAAAAATGTTCTTATATGTAGAAGGTTAAGATACTATGCTGAGAAAAATATCTAAAGCAGTGGTTCTCAATCTGTGGGTCGCGACCCCTTTGGGGGGGTCTTTTGCATATCAGATATTTACATTACGATTCATAACAGTAGAAAAGTTATAGTTATGAAGTAGCAATGAAAATAATTTTATGGTTGGGGGTCACCACAACATGAGGAACTGTATCAAAGGATCGCGGCATTAGGAAGGTTGAGAACTACTGATCTAAAGGAAGATGTTTCTAGAAATATAGATTAAAATATAAAGGGATTTTAGTAAAACAATTTGATTCTAAGAGAAGACTCATGGAAAACTCTGAAAACTCTCTTTCTTCCTGTGGACCCTGGTTTTCAGAACCAGAAAACCATGATCCAAATTCTGACTCTGCCAGCAGCTATATGAGTTTGAGAAAATTAATTTACTTTTCAGAACTTCAGGGTTTTTTTCCCCTATGTAAAATAGGCATGGTGTTGCTGTGTTTTATTGAAGAAAATATATAAAAAACTCTTAGAATGGTGTCTGAGAAATAGTAGTTACTCAATAAATGATATTCATTGCAATCATGTACCGTATTAACAATGTTTTGGTCAATGACAGACTGCATGTAAGACAGTGGTCCTGTAAAATTACAGTACTGCATTTTTATTATATCTTTTCTGATTTAGATATGTTTATATGCACAAATACCATGGTGTTACAGTTGACTACTGTGTTCAGTACAATGCCATGCTGTACAGGATTATAATCTAAGAGCAATAAGCCATACCATATAGCCTATATATGGAGTAGATTATATTACCTAGGTTTGTGTAAGTACATTAGGATTTGTTAGGATCGGACAAAAATCACCTAACAATGAAATTCTCAGAACATGTCCCCATAGTTAAGGTATTCATGACCATATTATAGTATTATCATCATCATTATTATTACTGGGAAGCTTGCAAATGTGACCTCACAGCCATTTCATGACAAGAAAGCAGTCTGACAAATGGTCCAAGACAAATTGCTATTGTTAATAAGGTGCTTCATTTACAGGGGATGAATGAAAAAAAAAAATTAGGAAGTTAACCAGGGGTTAGGAAAACCTCAAGCAGAGAGCCACATCAATAAGGTATTTCAGGCAGAACTATTTTATTCAAGGAGATGCAATCATGTGGAATAATTTGTCCATTAAGGTGGTCAGAGCAAATAATATTGTCTGTATAAATGAGTTTTTGCAGCTAGGAAGACATTTAAATGATATGTGAGCCAAGAGCAAAGACTGCGGAGACAAAGCTGAGGTGGAAATGAGCCCCCAGGACAAGCATGTGGAGGAAACTGGCCTTTTCCTGTCCAGCAATTCCTTATGTCATTATGAATCATCCCTGGTGGTTCATAAAGGCAGTTAAATGGCCTCCTTTGGCTGTCAAATGGGAAAATAATTAATCAGTTCAAGTCCATAAATCATTTCTTGATACCACGAATACTTTATATAGCTAGAAATGTCTCAGTGTTTCAGCATTCCATGATCCAGGGGGGATCCTGAGGAGCAGTTGGCAATTGCTAGATGCAGAGGTCTTGGGGCTTTAGGGAAGGAACCTTGGTTCCTCTCTGGAGCATGTTGTCTGGGTCCCCGCTGAGTGGCCTTGGAAACATATGCTTATTTGTCTGATATATAGTAGTCACTTAGTATGTTCGTTGAATTAATAAATTGAAATGCTTTGTGTCTTTTGAATTCTGTGCTTCGGAGTGCACTTATAATGTCTGAGAACTCTGCTATATTCTGGGAAAGCGCGATGGAAAACCAGTAGTGAAGTTTCAAAGTCATTGGGTCAATATCCTGACTTGTTTGTCAGGTGGTAAGGACATTATCATCTCACCATAAACTCTGGTATAATAGTCAAATGGGAAATAATTGTACTTTAATTTTATGATAAAAGGCATTTTAAGTCATATTTTAATAACCCCATCCTCCTAGCTCTTAAAATCAAACATTTGTGGGTATTTTTATCCTTACATTTAGTGCTAGTAAAATGACGTTCACCATGCTATTTACCTCCTAATTAGCATATGAGATGAAAGGTGAAAAGAAAAAGGCATTTTGGGACATGTGAACATATTACCTGATACAGTTGTTATCACCTCTGGCTCTGCAAGTATGTGTAATATGTTCGATATTTGTTGCATTTATCAAATACTCATTGTGCTGGGTGAATAGAGGTAAACCATAAAAGGAAATAGTGTCTGTCCTGCTTGAGCTTGAAATATATTGGGGGAAGAGGGAATAATTAGAGATTAAGTGAATAAACTCTTCAATACATGTATAAATATTATATTGCTCCATTCATGGGTCGATGGGCACTTGGGCTTCTTCCATGACTTGGCAATTATGAATTGAGCTGCAATGAACAATCTGGCACAATATATGTATACCATGGAATATTATGCAGCACTAAAAAATGGAGACTTTACCTCCCTTATGTTTACATGGATGGAGCTGGAAAATATTCTTGTTAGTTAAGTATCTCAGGAATGGGAAAAAATGTATCCAATGTACTCAGTACTACTGTTAAACCAATTTATAACTCACACTTGCATATGAAAAATGAAACACAACTTTAGTCTATGATGAAGGAGGGAAGGGGAGAGTGAGGACTGGGGAGGGGGAGGGAGGGATAGGAGGAGATAGTAGGGGGACCACACCTATGGAGCACATTGCAAGTACAAGTTGGTTCTATTATGTGTAGAACACAAATGTCCTAATGCTATAATTGGGTAAATGAGATGAAAGCTATGCTGATAAGTATGATGTAAGTACTCCAATTTGTACAAATAATCAACACACTGAAATGGGCATAAATGTATTTATGATCTATGTACAAAAGACTTAATAAAAAATAAAAATAAATAAATAGCATATTGCAATACAAGACAATGAGAAAAAATAGTAAGACTAATAGAGATTGGAGATGGCCAACTTGAAGTGAAATAAAACATTGATATTGGACTCTGAAGGTTAAGAAAAAGCTATTTAGATGAAGAATGGGCAAAAAATATTTCAGGGGGAATAGCATGTGTTAGCTGTCAAAGGTGATGGTAGGGTGGACTAGAGGGATGGAAATAGAGATAGTAAACATTGGACAGATTCAAGAGATATTGTAGAGACAGACATGACTATACTTTCTCATGCTGATTCCTAGGTTTTTGGTTTTAGTAATTGGGAAGACAGTAGTGCTGCTGGCTAAAATGAGGAAGACTGAGGGAGGCCAGATGTGGGGGGAGGGTGGCATTCAAGAGTTCTGTTTTGGCCATGTTTTATTTCAGATATCTATTGGATACCCTAGAGAGGATTTTTAGTAAACTGATGCATGACTCTGGCATTCAGGGAGAATTCTGGACTAGAGATATAAATTTTGGAGCTGTCTACATGGTATATAGAATATGATACAATAAAGTACTAAATTGTGTGGGGCAACTGATGATTACTATAGGAGATCAATGCAAACTGCACCTCCTAGGCCTTATGTTACATATTTTCCCCAGAGTCATGACAGTATAAGAAAGCTACTTGTCATGATTTTTCCAAACCTCATCAAATGTTAAATCTTAAGCATTATGTTTGTACCTATATATTCCTTGATATATGGAGATGCCATCATGCATTTAGCTGACATTTGAATTCCTTAGAGCTGGAGGAATAGCACTAATGCCACACTAAATATAGTAACTATTTATTATATGTGTCAGGCATCATATTAGTCACTTTACATACGTTACTCCTAATCTTTAGCACAGTCCTGAAAAAGACAGGCCCAAATTTACAGGTAAAGAAACTCACGCTGGAGAAGTTACATAACTTGCTCAAGGCTACACAGCAAGTGAGTGGTGATCCTCTCTGTATTCCAGTCCCACACTTTAGGGAAAAAATGACTGTAAATTTCCTTTTGGTTTCTTCCAACTTCCTTTTACACCCTAAGGAAAAGGAAGAAAATACGGGCAGATTCTCCTTGATCTCAAATAAAAGCCTGCTAGTCTGAATTGTTTACAGGGGGCCTTTGCCTAGACTTCTGGGACACATGCACAGCCTGTCTCCAGGATACCTGTCCCTTGTGAATTGCCTGTGTCTAGCTGCCACTTTCATACCTTTTGGATACCCTGTTCTGAATTCTTTTTATTATTATTATTATTTCAGGTTAATTAAGGGTACAAAGAGTTAGGTTACAGTGTTTGTATGTGTTAGATAAAATCCCTCCTATGATTGTGTCCTGCCCCCAAGACGTGTGCCATGCACTCTAACCTAGTGCCCATTAAGTGGGAGCACACCAATCCCCCCTCCTCCCCACTCCCTGCTGCCCCATTCCCCCACCCCCCACCTTGAATTGATTTGAGTCTTTCTCTTATGTGGACATGTATTAGATCATGTGGTGGCTTCATATTCGAATTGAGTACATTGGATTAATTATTGCTTCTCCATTCTTGTGATACTTTACTAAGAAGAGTATGCTTCAGCTTTGTCTAGGTTAATACAAAAGATGTAAATCCTCCGTATCTTTTAATGGCTCAGTAGTATTTCTTAATATGCATAGACCACAGCTTGTTAATCCATTCCTGGGTTGGTGGACAATTAGGTTGTTTCCACATTTTGGCAATTGTAAATTTAGCTGCGATAAACAGTCCATTGCAAATGTCCTTATGATAGAATGATTTTTTTCTTCTGGGTAAATACCTAGTAATGGGATTGCAGAAACCAATGTGAGGTCTAATTTGAGTTCTCATGTTCTGAATTCTTAATTGGAAGTCTACTAGCAACAGAGGACAACTCCCTAAGTGTGGTATATGAAAGGAGCGTAAAGCCTGCTATATAGTTGGTTCACAAGAAATATTAGCTACTATGATTATAATTTTCTTCATCTCATTCTATGGCAGCTAAACAAAAGCTCTGTGAAATGGGTGTTATTATTTTACTAAAGAGGAAATCAAGACTCAGCAAGGTTAAATAAATAACTAGCCCATATTAACAGCTCATCAGGAACTAAGTTGTGATTTCAAGGCCAATCTCTGATGCCTAAGCTTAAGATTCATGCATTTTCCAGTTGAATGACTGAGAGTGAAGCCCAGGGATTGCCCTGGGGAACACTGAAGGTATTGTTAGGTAGGGAAAGTAGACTTGATTACTGTAGAGCCTGGCATGTCAGGAATAATAACTCATGTTCTTAGCCTTTGGGAATATGTGCCACAAAACAGTTATGATTTTTTCCTCACTGATTAAGGTCCATCTTTTGGACATGAAGTATGTGTTTCCCAAATGAAAGTCCTTACAACTGTGAGTAAGCCCTGTTCCTGCTCCTGTGCCTAGTAGAACCCGGAAGGCTTACCTTCCCTGTGTGATTTGCACAGCTTTCTTTCTTAGTTTTCTTACTTTAATTCAATTCAAGGAAACTTCCGAGTCTCTCTTCTCAGCCATGGCACTGTGTGAGTTGCTGCCACATTGGTTTTAGGGAACCTACAGTTAAACCTAATCACACTGATGGCCCTTAAGGTCTGGGGGATGTGGAAGGCTGGGAAGAAAGATACTTCAGAGAGAGCCAGTATCATTTTCTTTGCAGCTTATACAAGAGAAAGCATCAATTTATCCTGTCCTGTCAACCAAATAGTCTCTGATTCTTAGAGGTTTCTTTTTTAATTAATTGATTGATTTCAACCCTTTTGCAATTCTAGCTGTATAGACTTTTAATTACCCAATAACATTTGCAAACTGTGAGTAACTTCAAAAGTGGACAAGAATCAGAAAAGACTTTGAAAAGCATATGATCTGATTCCCTCATTCTGTAGATAAGGTAGCAGAAGCCCAGAGAGGATGATTTGTGTGGCCCAAGGACACAGCTTGGCAGTAGCTAAGTTAGTAGTTTTCCTAATACAATGCTGCTTTCCACTACTTTCTGCAATTCTACAGTGTCTTTTGTAGTAATCCTGAGTCTTACCTGGGAGGCTTTTTTATGCCACATATAATCAATGTTTTCACTTTAATTGAAATATTTAAGTTAACATAAAGCCTTTGGAGAGTTCAGCTGATTTGTGAAAGTTTGTGGGATTTTTGACATTTTTCCAGAAGCCATTAGCTTATGTCCTTCAATAACTTTTAAAATTTACTTTTTTTTTTTTTTTTTTTTTTTTTTTTTGGAAAAAGATTCTTACTTTTTTGCCCTTTGTATAGTGTCATTGTGTCACAGCTCATAGCAACCTCAAACTCTTGGGAAGAGTCTTGGGATCAAGTGATCCTCTTGCCTCAACCTCCTGGGTAGCTGGAACTATAGGCATGTGCCACAACACCTGGCTATTTTTAGGGATGGGTTGCACTCTTGTTCAGGTTGGTCTCAAACTCCTGAACTCAAGAAGTCTACCAGCCTCAGCCTTCCAGAGAACTAGGATTATACATTTTATTATTATTATTATTATTGTTATTATTATTTTTATTTTTGAGACATAGTCTCATTCTGTGGTCCTGGATAGACTGCCATGGGATCATCACAGCTAACAGCACCCTCACACTCTTGGGCTTCAGTGATCCTCTTGCCTCATTAAAGGTGCCCCCTATAACACCCAGCTGGTTTTTCTTATTTTTAGTAGAGACAGGGTCTTACTCTTGCTCAGGCTGGTCTCAAACTCCTAGCTCAGGCAATCACCAGGTCTGGACAGAATTTACATTTTAGGAGGACAATTTTCGAACTAACCTTGGCACCCTTCATATGCACCCCCTTCTGGTTAGATCCTGAGTCAATTTTCTAATCCAAAGATTTTGGATCCTCAAAACTTGAAGCCTTGCTTAATAATTGTATATAGTACAACATCACCTCGCAAACTACTTCCTCAACATTAAAGTCTGTAGGAGATAATCAGGAAGACAAAATCATACCAGCAGTCTCCCTTGCTTGAAAGTAAGTATGATGGAATGGAATGAGCACAGGGTTTAAAGTTAGAAGCACTTAGTTTCAAATTCTTTATCTTTTACTCACGGATTGACCCTGGGAAAATTATTGAACTCCCCCGAGCCTCTAATTCTGCTTGTATATCTTTGTATATCTTTATCTTGAAGAGTTGTTGGGAGAATTTAAGATGACAGAATAAATTATAGTTATTTCTATCATTGCCATGGTCATAATGATTATTATATACTATTCCTAGTATTATTTATTAGTACTGCTAATATTAGTTCTACTATTGATTGCTACTGCTACTACCACCATTAATCTACTTGGTAGGCTGCAAAGGAGGAGAATGCGGCCATGTACATATTGGCAGATGGAATCAGCTCATAAGTAGAAAAGACTTAAAACAGAGTAAGACAAACAATGATAGAAGAAATAAGCTTCTAATAACACAATATAAGAAAGTTCAGACAACCTCCTGAATAAAAACAGTATGTTAGTTGAGTTATAGAAAATATCCTTTTATAAATGAAAATGTTGGGAGAATCACCCTTTCATTAAATTAGCCTGTAAGTTCCATCAGGACAGGAATTATGTCTGTTTTGCCCTTGTGTAGTCCTATCACTTTACCAAGGTGTTTAACATGGAATAGGAGATTAAAGAATATTTGTTGAATGAACAAATGAAGTCCCTATTAGTAAAAGTAAGTACTATATGGCTGCCATGTTTCTCTATTGGTATATTCATTAATTTATTGAATTAATGCATTAATTAATTTCTTGAAAAATATATGATCTCCTACTTCATGGCAGGCATTGTGCTAAGCCCTAGGGATGTAGTGGTAAGCAAAATCACATACAGTTTGTGTCTTTAAGAGCTCAATCAGGCAAGCAAATAAATATGAATTTTTTTTTCTTTTGAGACAGAGTCTCAGTCACCCTGGGCTTGAGTGCCTTGGTGTCATAGCTCACAGCAACCTCAAACTCTTGTGCTCAAGTGATCCTCATGCCTCAGTCTCCCAAGCAGCTGGCTTAACTACAGATGCCTACCACAATGCCTGGCTATTTTTAGAGACAGGGTCTTATTCTGTCTCAGGCTGGTCTCAATCCTGTGAGCTCAGGCAATCCACCTGCCTCGGCCTCCCAGAGTGCTAGGATTAAGGCATGAGCCATAACCCCTGACTCCTAAACATGAAATTTTAATTATGAAAGTTCCATGGAGGGAAGAAGTACATGAACTAAAGTAACATGGCCTAACCAGAGACTCAGGGAAGGATTGTTATAGAAAATAAAGCTTAAGTAGAGCTACAAAGGGTAAGTGAGGAACTTTTTAGAAAAAAGGATTGACTCCTGCCAACATGCTCTGAGGGAGGTATCATGGGGCATACCAGGAGCTAAAATAAGGCCAACTGCAGCTGGCTGGAGTATAGTGAGGGGTGAGGAGACTAGAACAAGCAGAGGATAGAAGGGTAGGTAGGGGACAGATGGTGCAAAGCCTTTACGCCATAGTCAAGATTTCTTCTTTATTCTAAGAGCCAGGGATAGCCATTAAATTGGTTTTGAGGAAGGATTAGGGAGTGACATCATCAAATAATTTCCCTGTGGACAATGGATTAGAAAGAAACCAGAATCGATGTGTTTGTACTAGTTCAGGCTAGAGGTGATACTAACTTGATCTAGAGTGGGAGTTGTGGCTATGGAGAGAAGTAGATGGATTTGACGGCTGGTTAAAAGGTATTAATAAAATCAATAGGACTTGGTAACAGATTACATATGGAGTATTAGATAAACAGATGGGTGTTTCTTAAGTGATGCTTACGTTTCTTGCTTAGTTTGATGGATTGTGCTGCCTTTTAGTGAGAGGTCTAAGTATGATGAGGTTCATCCAATCACAAATCTTTTTATGTACTACTATGTGTCAGGCACTATGTTAGTAGCTGGAAATTCAGAGGTGACTAAGTTATGGTTCCTATCCACAATCTAGTGGGGGAGGAAAGCACAGAAAATCAACAGGTGGTTACAGTACAACAGTGGGTTGTCTTGAGAGAGGTATGCCAAGGGTGCTGGGGTAGCCTGGATGAGGAGAGTCATCTAGAAAATGGGCAGAGTTAGGCAAAAGAGGGGGGAAGCCAAGGAAGAGTGGGGTCACTGTGGACTTGGACTATTTTGGATTTGGTGTGCACTAATTGGTCAGACCTGTTATCTGAACATTAAGCTTTGAAAGAGAAAAGCCTATATTGTCTGAGCAAGGGACTTGAAGAGAAACTTCTCTGAAGAAGACAGGCGTGCAGCCTTCAGACATATGAAAAAATGCTCATCATCTTTAATCATCAGAGGAATGTAAATCAAAACTACTTTGAGATATCATCTAACTCCAGTGAGACTAGCCTATATCACAAAATCCCAAGACCAGAGATGTTGGCGTGGATGTGGAGAAAAGGGAACACTTTTGCACTGCTGGTGGGAATGCAAATTAATACATTCTGTTTGGAAAGATATATGGAGAACACTTAGAGATCTAAAAATAGACCTGCCATACAATCCTGTAATTCCTCTACTGGGTGTATACTCAGAAGACCAAAAATCAAATCATAATAAAAATATTTGTACCAGAATGTTTATTGCAGCCCTATTCACAATTGCTAAGTCATGGAAAAAGCCCAAATGCCCATTGATCCATGAATGGATTAATAAATTGTGGTATATGTACACCATGGAATACTATGTAGCCTTAAAGAAAGATGGAGACTTTACCTCTTTCATGTTTGCATGGATGGAACTGGAACATATTCTTCTTAGTAAAGTATCTCAAGAATGGAAGAAAAAGTACCCAATGTACTCAGCCCTACTATGAAACTAATTTAGGACCTTCACATGAAAGGTATTACCCAGTTACAACCTAAGAATAGGGGGAAGGGGGAAAGAGTGGGGAGGGAGGCAGGACGTGGGTAGAGGGAGGGGGATTGATAGGATTACACCTGTGGTGCATCTTCCAAGGGTATATGTAAAACTTAGTAAATGTGGAATGTAAA